>JAEIFU010001112.1:0-81201 GCA_018904235.1 Lordiphosa stackelbergi | reverse complement strand
TAATTAATTAATTCTGCTTGCGTCTTGTGCATAATTCGGCGCAACACCACATACACACACACGCATACTGGACATTGGCTTGCTAATTCGAGCGACCAGTGCCTCTAAAACTTTCGGTGTTGAGGTTATTTGTGCTCGCGAATATATACATAAAGGTGGTGTGACATTGCGGACATTAGGTCATTGGCCCATAGTCACTGCTTAACTTTGATTTTCGTTCCCTTTTGTGCTGATAATTTTGGTGTTTGAGTGAGAGGCATTGCAGTTGAATTATTTGAACATTCAATTTGAATAAAAATTAAAATGTCGGAACTGATTTTTACAAGGCCAAGACAGAATATCTGTTTCGGCAAATTGAGGCTCAAAATAAATTCTTTGACTCTGAAGGAATCTCGTCATTTGATGAATCGGATTTAGAAGTAAGAATCGACAGCCTTAATCGCATGTATGCCGATTTGGACTCAGCCCAAAACATGTCTTGAAAAATTGAACCTGTCGGAGCTGACTATGATGCGCGGCAAAAAGTTTTCGGAGAGCTATACAAAGCCAAATCAAGATTACTCGAGCTCTAAATGGTTTACATGCGCCGTCAATGGTTAACTCAACTGTGCTTCCTAAAGTATCCGAGGCCACAGTAACGTACGTGACGCAGCAGTAGGCTGCCTGAATTGCAGCTTCCCAAATTCTCTGGTGCGTACATCGACTGGCCCCAGATTTTTACGCAATGTTTGAAACTGTGGTTGTTACAAACGATGAATTGAACAATGTGGAAAAGTTCCAGCATCTGCGATCCTGCTTTGAGTGGCACTGCCTTGACACAATACGCTCATTGGAGCCGAAAGATGAGAACTATCACAAACTGCAATTGATTTGTTAACGAAAACGATTTGATAAATAAGCTTTACATTTCCAGGCACACGTGAGATCCATTTTGAGCCAAAAGGTGTTGAGAGTGGTTCTGTTTGCGTCCGGCTTGCGCGAGTTGAGTGATAAAGTCAACTCTCACTTACGCGCTCTGAAAAACATGGCAGAAATCGAGCAAATTGCAGACGGTTTGCTCATTCATCTAATATCGTCTAAACCGGATCAAAACGCGTTTGAGAAGTGGGTGGAGGCTCTGCGCACGGATGAATTTGCTGAATTGGACGGATATGTCTTGCTTTGAAAGATGAAGGTGCCGTATGATGGAGCGAACGTAGAAAATGCTATGGTAACTAAATCGCATAGCAATCAGGTGGAAAAAACATCCAACAAATCGAATCATACATCACTCATTTTATCATCTAACCCCACAAATGTGTGTCTGTGTAATGCAAATGGCCACCCAATACTAAATGCCCTAGATTTTGCCTAATCCAAATTCTCGATATAAGGAAGCCAAACGTCTTCATCTCTTGCTTAAACTGCCTTCGAAAGGGCTTTGGCGTTTGCAGCAGTAAGCCCGGCATTGCCGACACTGCTCTTCAACACCATTCCTGGTTACATATGGATTCAGCATCCAATCTCTCCACTTCTCAACCACTAAACCAGTTGCTGGCACGCAAACGCATTCTGCGTCCTCCCTCCGTCTCTACTACCGTATCCCCAACTCCACCTAAAGCCTCAACAGATCAGGATTGCAAGTTGCTCGCTACTGCTATTGTGCAGGTTCAAAGCCGATCTGGAGTATTTATTCCTTGGTCGTGCCCTCTCGATTCGGCATCGCAACCGCCTCTGGTAATTCTCGCCTAGCCAAATCAACTCCAGCTCAAGTCTCATCGCTCTCATGTTGCCACATTTCGGGCATAGGGGAATTCGTCCCCGCAATCAGCTAGCAAATCAATCGAGATTATGGCTCAATCAACAGACGCAAGCCATCGTGCTTCGTTTTCTTGCCAGATAATGCGAACCATCACCGATCAAATAGCCTCCACTTTGATTTAGACCACAGCGAATGGAGCATTCCTAAAAATATTTTGCTGTCTGATCCTCTTTTCACAAGAGTCAACGTAGATTGATCTGCTTATTGGTGCTGTAATATTTTTTGATCTATTGTGTGTTGGCCAAATACGTATTGCCAGTCATTTGCCAACCCTAAAAACTCGGCTTGGCTGGATCGTTTCTGGTGGGCTCTCCAAAGTCAAGAGAAAATACTCCGCTCTTGCTGCATTGACTAAAGAAACACGCGTTCATTCGAAACTGATGACTTGTCCGAACAGTTCTTAAGCTGTTCTGGGAAATTGATAGCTGCTTTGATCATCTTCTGCGCTTCGGAAGAGGATATTTTATGCGAACAGCTATTTCAGCAGCATTGCTCGATGCTTCCGTTCCAGTCAATATACAGTTCGCCTTCCAGTCAAAAGCAACTTGAGTAATCTGGGGGAATCTTACGATCGTGCGTTGAGGCGTTTCAAAAGCCCAGCAAAACCGTCAAAGGTCCGGAGTTAAAGGCTCAATACTCATTGTTTAAGCAGGAATATCTTGATTTGGGCCACATGTCACTTGCTGATACGCAAAGTCAAGCTCCTCAATTCTTTTTGCCCCAATTAATGCGCGCAGAAATTAGAAAGCACATCCAACCAAACTGCGCGTGGTTTAAGATGGCCTGGAAGACCACATCGATTTTCACTTAATGATCTTTTGTTCGCCGGCCCATTTTATCCAACCAAAGCTATTTAATACGCTGATCTGATTTAGATTCTATAGGATTGCATTATGCGGTGATATATGCAAATGTACAGATGCGTACGCATGTCTTTACATCCCGACCAACTTTTTCAATGCATCCTGTAAGCGAGATAGTCCTGATGGAGCAATTGAAATTTACAACCTGGATACGGTAACATACGGCACAAACCAGCCGCATTTTTAGCCATTCGGGCCATGCACCAGCTGTCGTATCGACGAAGAGGTTGAGTTCCCGGTTGCAGCCAAAATCGTGAGAAGAGATTTAACGTAGATGACCTAATCTTCAAGAGGCGACACTGTCGAAGAAGTCGCTGAAATTCGTTTGCAGGTTAAGAGCTTAGCTGCAGAGGACATTTTCCAATTTACGGAAATGGTGCTCCAATGAGCTCGTCCACGCTGGATGGTGAACCTGAATCTGAGCAGGAAAGTCTATCAAGTTCCACGATGGCACAGATATCACCAAAGCATTGGGCTTCGCCTGGGACAATGAAGTCTGACAAGCTGCTATTCCACTTTTCTGTGCTGTTTCTGAGGGACCCGCCACCAAACGCGCAATATTATCGGCCATCTCCAAATTGTAGCGACCTCTTGGATTACGCTGGCCCTATTATAACGAGGTTCAAAACTTTTATGCAAGCCTTGTGGAAGGATAAACTCGACTGATGAAAGTTTGCCACAGGCACTTCATTCTGTTCGGCTGGAGCACATTTCAAATTTGTTCGGTTGCTGCTTTAAATTTCTCGCTTTGTTATGCAGCCCAGCTTATCTTGCCAACTTCGCTTACTTTTGTGATGCAAGTATTTCGCATACGGAGCTTGCGTTTACGTACGTTCGGAAATTCAATGGGATCGGTTTCGTCGCAACTTCTGCTCCAATCTTGAGTCGCTCCTCTAAAGGCTGCTCTCACCATTCCTAAGTTGGAATTAGCTCAGAGTTACTATATAATATTGTGCAAACCATCCCCATCTCTTGTACTATTTATTGCTGGTCCGACTCCACCATAGTTCTCCAACAATGGATGAATCCCGCTGACATCCTCTCTCGTGGATGCTCACTAATGAGTTCACACCTTCAAGTCTGGTGGTGTCAAGGTCCAGCCTTCTTACGACGAGTCTTCCTGGCCGACAAGCCCACCAGCTACTCAGGAGTCCGAACGTCGTCGACAGACACTGATTTCAATCCAGCATGCGGATATCTCTAGCACCTGCAAAAACAAACTCGTTTGGAAAAAATGCAGCGTGTTTTTGATACATCTATCGATTTCGCTCAGAATACGGGGCCAAGTTTATTCTCCATAAGCCGCTTACGATCGAGGACATAAAAGGCACTCATCTTCTCGCCATGAGTCCAGCTTGTGCATTTTGGGGAGGACTATAAGGCGTTGCAAAGAGGAGCCAGCTGTCACCTAAGACAAAGCTTATCGCTTCATCCATTTCTGGATTACACTGGGACTGCTGGGGTGTTGTTAACAGTGGACGCCTGCAGAACTCAAACTTGATTTCGATGCAAAGCACCCGCTGTTGCTTGGCCATTTTCCCACCCGGTGACCATTGCCCTAATCATGCATTTCCACCAAAAGTTCCTGCATGCTGGACCACAATTTCTCCTTTTCAGCAATTTACCAAAAAATCTGGCCTATTGGAGGTCGCAAAGCAATCGCAGCCGTTACCAGAAAATATCCGATGCTTCAGACTGCGACCCAAAATCTTCGAGCACATTAGGGTACCTGCCAGCGGATCGGGTCCAACCAAACGACTGCTTTTGGTCACTGGCACCGAAGACTTTTGTATGGACCTCTTATGCAAGCCGGAGATAAATGGCAGACCCCGGAAAATGCTACATTTCAATATTTATTTGCTTTGCCACCAAGGCAACCCATCTTGAAGTCGTGGAGGATTTGTCGACCGCATCATTCATCGCTGCACTGAAGAGACGGGCCAGTATCAGGGCAGGCCTAACACCATTTGGTCGGACAACGCAAATTAATTTTGCTGGCGCAAGAAATCAGCTGATCGAGGTCAGGCAGCCCTTCTGGCGATCCTCAGAATGGCGAAATCCTCAACGCTTGTTTGGCCATGGGTATAAAATCGAACTTGAGCACGCCGCGCTCGCCACATTTCGGCGGTTTATGGGAGGCCGTGCAGGGAAGTCGGCCAAATACCATTTTGTGCACGTTGGGGGAGGCCACACGTTCACATTTCACGAGCTGCGAACTTTGGTATGCGAATCTTCGCAATTTTAAATTCTCGTCCTCTTGGTCCCGTTTCAGAGAACACAGATGATTTAGACGCTTACGCCAGGGCACTTAATTGGGTCCTCATTTTGCGCAATAGATGAGCCAGATATCACTATCTGGAGCCAGATATCACTCATATCTGGATATCGTTCGTCATCCCCAAATTTGAAGCTGAACAGCGTTGTGGGTGCTCAAAGACGACAAGTCTCACCACGCGACTCGGTCGTGGAGAGCATCATCCAAGGAGACAATGGCGTTGTGTCGCGTGTCGCTACAACCCGTACTTCCACTGGACTGGTCAAAAGATGCGTGAACAAATCGCAGTTCTGCCCTCGATTCCACTTCGGCTGAAATCCACAGTCTTCAACGGGGGAGAATGTCGGGAGCAGAAAGCGACAACATAAAATCATCCTAAACCACACACTTTGTTTGCCTAAATAGCATGTAAATATTTTGCAGCTACTGTATTAATAGCTTAGCACTCCGTTAAAGCATAAGCATAATTGTAAATTGTAAGCACGATCACTTCCAAAGTTTGCATGTAAGCTTCTTTCGCTTAGTCAGTCGCTTCTTCGCCTTATAAAATCGATGACAACGCTTACGCCTCTGCTGCAAAGAAGAATTAATCATTTGTATAGTTGCAACAACTTAAAACCATTATAAACTCATTAAAAATAAACATATACTTTGTGCACAATATATTAACAAACAATACATTAAACAACAAACACACTCCCTTTTGCCAAAATCATCAAACACATTAAAACCAAAACTCGTTTAAAATGAAACTGAAACCACCCTGCCTTTTACTTCTTTGATTAAACGCTCGCCACAAACTAATTGTTTAATCCGGAATCAACACAGTATCTCCCCAAAACAGCGGATTTGATTTGCGGTATTGAGTATTTTTAATGTAATAATAAGAAAAACTTGGACCAGGATCAAACTTGACAGAATTGTGTTGAAACCATATAATATTGATTAGAAACGAGTTTGGAAGCGAGTGTGTGTCATGGAGGCACGGTACGAGCGAAGCTCTTTTACGTTGATACAAACCGACTTAAGTAATGGAAAAATACACCTTTTGGATTCTGTATAAATAAATTTTATATAATTTGCACACAAGGCTCACTGTCAAGTCACTATTAAGTTACTGTTAAGTCACTCGTTAATTCATTTTTAAGTCGCTGTTAGGGTCACTATTAAGTCACTGTGAAGTCGCTGTTAGGTCTCGTTAAGTCACTGTTGTGTCACTGTTAAGTCACCGTTAAGTCACTGTTGGGTCACCAGTCACTGTTAAGTCACTGTTAAGTCACTCGTTAAGTCACTGTTAAGTCACTGTTATGCCTCCCTCTCTTAAGTCACTGTTAAGTCACTATTAAGTCACTGTTAAGTCTCTGTTATGCCCTGTTAAGTCACTGTTAGTTGACTGTTAAGTCATTGTTAAATCACTGTCTACCAGATAACATTATAGTTTAAAGCACAAAATTCAAAACTTGACCTCACGTGCAGCCACTCTCTGGTGATCCCCACCAAATCCCTACCAGACCTAAACCAGATCCCTGACCCACCCCCAGATCCTCACCAGATCCCCACCAAATCTCTCCCAGATCCCCACCTGATCCGCTTCAGATCCCCCACCAGATTCACCAGATCTCCAACAGATCCCCACCACTGCCGAGATCCCCACCTGATCCTCACCAGATCCCACTAGATTTAAAACAGATCACACCAAATAGATCCCCCAATAGATCCCCAAAGCACCTCCACTCCCATCTCCACCAGATCCCCACCAGATTCCATCAGATCACCACCAGATCACCACTAGATCCCAAATAGATCCCCTGCCAGATCTCCACCCAGAGCTCACCAGATCCCCACCAGATTGTCACCAGATCACCACCAGATCACCACTAGATCCCCAATAGATCCCCGCCAGATCTCCACCAGATCTCCATCAGATCCCCATCAGATCCCCACTGTTTAGAGGAGGCATTAATTTATGCCACCTTTTATGCCAATTAATTTAAAACAAATGATCATGAGGTGTGTGTTTAGAAGTTATTTCATGTATAGCATTTATTTCGGTTTTGCACAAGGGTTGGTTGTATTTGCGGGTGTTTGTCTTTTGCCAATTATTGTTGATTTGTATTTACAGCGAATTTTGATATGTTTGTTAACAATGTTTGTAGTTTTTATTGTTTCGAAATTGTTTAATGTTTTTCTGTGTAAGCGACAGCGAAAGTGCGTGCAGTGACGTTTGTGTAGCGAGCGATAGATAGCGACTGATATTGCAAGCCGAGAGAAGCATAGATAAGCTTGTGTACAAAATCTCGGTTGCCGAACGTATAAGGCAAGATAAAAGCTTTACACATATAATTAGATTAACAATAGATAATTAAGCAAAGCAAACAGATGCTGCCAAAAGGGCAGTTACGTTAAATTTGAAATAAATAGTTTTAAAGTTAGTTCTGCTCCCGACATGCTCCCCCCGTTGGAAGAGGCACGCTTCCAAGCGTAGTGGTCTCAAGGGGCAGAACAGCAACCTTGGCAACGGCCCGCTTGACAATGCCACCAGCGGTACGGATGACAGCAACACGAGCGACGCCGTCCTCTCCAGATATGGTGCTCTCCACCCTGCCAAGACGCCATTGGAGTGGAGGAAGGTTGTCGTCCTTAAGGACAACGATGCTGCCAGGCTGCAAATTGGGCTTCGCTGTACCCCATTTGGAACGTTCTTGCAGTAGAGACAGGTAACTCGTACTCCATTTGCGCCAGAACGTCTGCTGCATCTGACACACACGCTGCCAACGACTTAAGCGATCGATGTTGAGATGCGTTATATCAGGTTCTTCGATTGCAGAATAGGAAGCACCAATGAGAAAGTGCCCAGGTGTGAGAGTTTCCAAGTCGTCTGGATTTTCTGAAATTGGACAGAGCGGTCGTGAATTCAATATAGCAGAAATTTCACAAACAAGGGTGCGGAGCTCATTAAAGGTTAGAGCAGATTTTCCAACTACTCTATAAAAGTGAAATTTGGCCGATTTGACAGCAGCCTCCCAGAGGCCACCAAAATGAGGCGAGCGAGGTGGGATAAATTTCCAATCGATGCCAAACGAAACGAAAGCGCTTTGAAGGTCGCTGTTTTGAGGGTCACTGAGAAAAAGGTGCCTTAGCTCCATTAGCTCATTTTTGGCTCCAACGAAGTTTGTAGCGTTGTCGGTCCAAATGTTCCTCGGCTTGCCCCTGATGCTGATGAATCGCTTTAGTGCAGCTATGAATGACGATGCCGAGAGGTCTTCTACCAATTCCAAGTGAGCTGCTTTAGTGGCGAAGCAAACGAAAATTGCAATATAGCATTTTGCTGGGGGCCTGTTTCGGACTTCCGACTTTGAGTAAAACGGTCCACAAAAGTCAATACCAGTGGTAGAAAATGGACGATTTGGCTGCACACGATCCGCCGGCAAGGGCGCCATGATGTGCTCGACGTATTTCGGCTTTAATCGAAAGCATCGAATGCACTTGTTGATTACGGCTGCAACAGTTTTTCGACCTCCAATAGGCCAAAATCTTTGGCGCAGGGCAGCTAGCAAGCTCTGTGGGCCAGCATGCAAAAATTTAATGTGGAAGAAATCGATGATGGCGAGCGTTACCGGATGATGCTTGGGCAACAACATTGGGTGTCTGGCTTCATAGTCCAAAAGCGAATTTTGAAGACGTCCGCCTACTCGCATTAATCCAGAGTCATCTACAAATGGGCGCAACGAGACCAACTTGCTCTTTGACGACAACTCCTTCTTGTTGCTCAAACTTCCGTATTCCTCAGCAAAGTGGACCCGTTGGACTGACTTAATGAGGAGAAAAGTGCCACCTTTGATGTCGTCAACTGTCAAGGGACCCTTTTGGCGTACATGACCTTTATAACGCAGCTGCATAAAGCGATATACGTAGCCAAAGACCCTCTGGAGTTTACCAAATGAATTCTGGTACTTGCAGCCAAATGAAATATCCAACTGCTGTGCAACAACCAATGCATGACGTCTGCGCTCAGGCAAGTCCACTAACTCGGGCGTGCTATTTGGCCATTCAGCTTCATCCGAACTTAAAAAGGGAGGTCCTTCACGCCAAAGATTGGACTCCAGTAGTTCGAGCGGTGTACATCCTCTAGACAATATGTCAGCCGGGTTCAAGGACGAGGGTATGTGGTGCCATGTCATTCCTTTGGTTCGCTCCTGGATTTGGGATATCCTGTTGGATACAAAAATGTTAAATTCTGATGGAGCATGACGAATCCAGGATAAAACAATAGTTGAATCAGACCAGCAATGAATGGGACAAGAAGATGGATATATATCGGCGAGGTTAGTGACAAGCTCTGCTAACAAGTGCGCTGCGGAAAGCTCCAACTTAGGGATTGTTAGCGATTTTACGGGTGCGACTCTGGACTTAGAGCAGAGTAAATGAGATGTCACTTTGTTTGGCGTTTTTGATCTGACATATATGCAGGCACCGTATGCGGCTAGGCTTGCGTCACAAAATGCATGCAGTTCATATGTAGATTCAGGCTGCATTACAAAACGAGGAAACTTTAGGGAGGTGACAATAGATATCTGCGACATATGATACAACCACGAGGAATGTAAGGATTGTGGTAGAGCCTCGTCCCAGTCAAGTTTGTCCTTCCAAAGAGCTTGCATAAAAATTTTCAGTTTGGTGATGACTGGGGCTATTAGTCCGAGAGGGTCATAAAACCTGGCAATGGCGGATAATATGGTGCGCTTTGTCGCTGGTTTATCTGGTATATTATCCGAAAATCCAAATACTAAATTATCGAAATTGGTATCCCACACCAATCCTAAGGCTTTAGTGACGTCTGTTCCATCGTGGAACTTCAACATTTTCTCTCGATCCGAATCTGGCTCGCCTTGCAAAGCGGCTGGTTCATTTGAGCACCACTTTCGTATCGGGAAGTGGCCTCTTTTCAAAAGTTCCTTCACTTGGGTGCGCATTTCCGTAACCTCCTCAATACTGTCACCACCAGAGATCAAATCGTCTACATAAAAATGGGTGCGAACGACTTTTGAGGCCACTGGGAAATTGGCTTCCTCATCCAAAGCTAACTGGTGCATAGCACGAATTGCTAAGAATGCAGCAGGCTTTGTTCCATATGTTACAGTGTCCAACGTATAGATTTTGATTTCTTCGCTCGGGTCATCACGCCATAGGATGCATTGGAGATACTGATCAGGATGAGTTACTAGGACACAGCGGTACATTTTGCAAATGTCCCCGCACAATGCAACCTTGAAAAACCGGAACCGTAGTAGAGTCATAAAGATTTTCGGCTGAATAGAAGGACCCGTGAACAGCAAATCATTTAGAGAGAGGCCAGAAGTCGATTTTGCAGAACCATCGAAAACAACACGCAACTGTGTGGTTGTGCTATCTAATTTTTGCACACAGTGATGTGGCAAAAAATACTGAGGCGATGAAGATTGTTTGCTGGATAGGGACATGTGGCCTAAATCCAAGTATTCCTTAATAAAGGCGGCATATTGCGTTTTCAATGCTGGATTTTTAGCGAATTTAGATTCCAGAGACTTAAAACGACGCAGGGCACGGTCGTATGAATCTCCAAGAGCGCCTAAACTAGTTTTGGCTGGGAGACGCACAGAATATTGCCCAGAAGCGAGACGTGAGTAGTTTTGTTGAAATAGCTCCTCGCACAGAGTATCCTCATTAGAAGCGCTGGAGGTAGCGCCACAACAGCTGTCAATTTCCCAAAATCGGCTTACTATATCGGACAAAGTATCCCTTTCCAACATGCTATCGGGTTCTTTGGCTACTGAAACTAATGAGGAGTGCTTCTGACCAGTTAAATTGAGCCCACCAGACACGATCCATCCAAGTCTGGTTTTTTGGAGGGTTGGCAGATGATCAGATACTCGAATTTGACCAACGCAAAGGAGGTCAAAGAATAAATCAGCGCCAATCAGCAAATCGATCCGTTGACTTTTATAGAAGAGCGGATCGGCAAGAAACAAGTTGTTGGGTAGATTCCACTCAGTAGCATTCAAATCGAAATGAGGTTGATAATCGGTGATCGTATGCGTTACAACAGCAGAAAACGATGTGCTGTAAGCTTTATTTCGAGATTGAGCAAAAATATCAACAGATCTATCCGAAAAGAAAGATGATTCACCTATGCCTGAAATTGACATGTTGGCGCGATGAAATTTGAGATGCAGCTGACTGGCGAAACGACTGGTGACGAAGTTGATTTGAGATGCGGAGTCAAGCAAGGCTCGGCATGGTACAAATACGCCAGATCGATTTTTGACGTATATAACAGCAGTCGCAAGCAACACGTAATTGGTTTGAGATTTGTTCAAGGCTTTGGGTGGGGGTTTAATCGAGGCTGTAGATACGAGAGAGGAATTTTGTAAAGTAGGTGCGATAGCAGGTTGAGCAGGCTGAGAAGTGATATGAGCATCCATATGAAGCAACGAATGATGCTTCTGACGACAATGTTTGCAGTGACCAGACTTGCACTGCTGCAAACTGTGGCCCTTGCGTAAGCAATTCAGACATAAATGCAGTCTTTTCGCTTCTTTGTACCGCAAATTGGGAGTCAATGCTAGAAATCTTGCGCATTTGAATAGGAAATGATCTGTGGCGTCACACAAAATACAGGATGAAGTTATGTTAGATGATGCGATGAATGTACTACGAGTAATTTTGTTAGTAGCTGGTTTTCCCACCTGATTGCTAGGTATTTGGGTTACCATAGCATTCTCCAGATTCTCCATCATGCGGCATCTCTTTTCCAAAAAGGTAGACATGTCCGTCCATGTGGGCAGTTCATCCGTGCGCAGAGCCTCCTCCCACTTCTCAAATGCGTTTTGATCCAGTTTCGATGAGATGAGATGAATGAGCAAACCGTCTGCAATTTGATCAATTTCTGCCATGTTGTTCAGAGCGCGCAGGTGAGAGTTGACTTTGTCACTCAACTCGCGCAAGCCAGCAGCAGAACCCCTCTCAACACCCTTAAGCCCGAAGATAGATCTCACGTGTGCCTGGAAATGTAAAAGCTTATTATCAAAACGTTTAGTTAACAAGTCAATGGCAGTTTGATAATTATCCTCTTTGATCTCCAATGAGCGTATTGTGTCCAAAGCAGTTCCACTCAGGCAGGATCGCAGATGCTGGAACTTTTCCACTTTGCTCATGTCATCGTTTTTGTCGACCACAGTGCTGAACATTGAGTGAAAGTCTGGCCAGTCGATGTACGCACCAGAGAATTTAGGAAGCTGAAATTCAGGCAGCCTATTGGTGCGGGTCACGTACGTAATTGTGGCCTCGGACGCTTTAGGAATTGCAGTTGAATTTACTATGGAAGGCGCACGCAAAGCATTTAGAGCTCGAGTCAGTTTTGATTTGGCCAGGTATAAGCTCTCCGAGAACTTTTCCCGCGCATCGCCGGACAGCTCCAACAGATTCAGCTTCTCTAGGCATGTTTGAGCTGAATCAAAATCGGCATACATGCGATTGAGGCCCTCGATACGCACTTCCAAATCAGATTCGTCAAATGACGAGATTCCTTCAGACCCGAAGTATTTATTTTGCGCCTGAATTTGCCGAAACAAAGATTCTGTTTTGGCTTTATAAAACTCCAACTCCGTCATTTGGATTTTTTATATTTAGGTAAATGTTCAAAAATTTAACCGCAATGTCACTCACTCGAGCACCGAAAATGTTTACCAATAAAGGGAATAAAAATCAAAATTTTTGGCGCTTGGCTGTATTTATAGGCCAATGACCTAGTGCCCGCAATGTCCACGAAAACCGGGAAAGCAAAGCGAAGAGAAATGCAACGGAACAAGAACCGTATGCGTTCGATGACCGCGGCTTGGCAACCGAAAACTCAATTATATATATGTATGTTCACGCACTTTACATAGGCGAGCTTGACCAACGTCCAACTGTTTGTATGTGCGCGACTGCACCGATGTACCGAAAACTGTTGGTATATGTGTATGTGTGTATGTATGGTTTTTGTCACCGACTTGTGCAAAAACGCTTGTAATTATTAAAACAATATTTAATAATTATTTTTACTAAACACTATTACTTTCACGATCACGTCGGGGTCACCAAATGTTTAGAGGAGGCATTAATTTATGCCACCTTTTATGCCAATTAATTTAAAACAAATGATCATGAGGTGTGTGTTTAGAAGTTGTTTCATGTATAGCATTTATTTCGGTTTTGCACAAGGGTTGGTTGTATTTGCGGGTGTTTGTCTTTTGCCAATTATTGTTGATTTGTATTTACAGCGAATTTTACTATGTTTGTTAACAATGTTTGTAATAGTTTTTATTGTTTCGAAATTGTTTAATGTTTTTCTGTGTAAGCGACAGCGAAAGTGCGTGCAGTGACGTTTGTGTAGCGAGCGATAGATAGCGACTGATATTGCAAGCCGAGAGAAGCATAGATAAGCTTGTGTGCAAAATCTCGGTTGCCGAACGTCTAAGGCAAGATAAAAGCTTTACACATATAATTAGATTAACAATAGATAATTAAGCAAAGCAAACAGAAGCTGCCAAAAGGGCAGTTACGTTAAATTTAAAATAAATAGTTTAAGAGTTAGTTCTGCTCCCGACAGGAAAAATATGTTCGTAAGAGATTACCCAATCTTGTCAATATATGAAACCTGAGCAATTTTAATGGTAAGATTGAAAAAAACTTAATGAAAGGCAGCAAAAAACTGAAAAATCATCAAACATTTTTGAAAAATCCAACTTTGAAGTGCCATTTCTTCGTCATTTATGATTAGATTTTAAACAACTGTCGTTTTTTTATTTATTTAAAAAAAAATTCTATTATCTTTTTGATCCAGTTTATACATATCGGTTGACTAAAACCAGAGAACATGGCATTTTAGTAGACCTATCTTTTTTCAAAACACTAAAATTAAAAATTTAGCGATATTTCAAAAACAGTTCTACTTCTGTCATATCTGAGATCAGATTTGAATTCAGCGTGAAATCAATTGCTAAATGTACTGGATACAAAAACTTTTGTAATTTTGTGACATAGTGTAATTGTCACATTTTCATTATTTTCTTGCTACGAAAATTCAGTTTCATCAGAGAATGAACATGGTACAGAATCATTCATGTCTTTATTTATTTGTTCCTTTTGACGATTGTAAAATTTAGCAGTACGATTATTTGGAAGCTATTTTTGTTCTAAGTCAAAAATATTTGGTTTCTTGATTTCCAAGAAGTCAGTATTGGGCTTGAATTTAGAACGGTTTTCTAAGCACTTTCTAAATATGTAGGAATATATTAACTTACAAAAACATGTATGTGTGCATTAACGTGCATTTTAAATTTATAGATACTACACCCAAAAATTATTTTATCAATATCACTCTGATACAAGTTGTCTCAAATCGAAACTGAAACTAGTATCATTTTTTTTTGTATCAATGCAATATATAAATTAATAATAAATATTAATTTGAAACTAAGCCATTTTTTTTTATTTCGAAAATTCGAAGTACAGTGAATATCGCTTATATGCAAAAGTTATAATGCAGCAATATTTTCGCATATAGGCGATATTTGCATTTAAGCGGTTATCGGTTATATGCAAGTCGATTGCATATAAGCAATCAATCGGTTGTAAGCAAAAAAAATTGCATAGAAGCAATTCAGTGAATTATGTTAATTTTATTTAACAGACCTCTAGTTAATGTATGTATGTATTTAATTTAAGTGCTATTTAAATATTTCATGAAGACAACTTAAAATCACAATTCGTTTCAAATACAGCATACGGGTATTATTTACTAAATACTTGAAAAATCAGTCGTTTAGTTTAATTTCAGATTATCTTGAAAAAATTTACTCTAAAAAATCAGTTATTTCCGTTTGGTTTCGTTTTTTTTTTAGCATTTTCTAAGATCTGGTCTTCAATGTCATCGAAAGCCTCTGAAGCGATTATATTATTGTATTATAAGAAAAGTTGTGGCGCAGCGAATCCAAATTTAGAAGGGCCTCTTTGGTTGAGGGATATTTTACACTGATGTCAGATTGAGCAAAGTTTTACTCATCTTCAGTTGAATTTTCATTTTCTACTAGTACATCTGCAATAATATCCTCTTCAGAAATAATTCCAAAACAGGCAAGATTATTGTCGCATTGAATGTAATCGGTGTCTAAATTGGACCATTTGAAATTTTCGCTCTCTGCATCTGTCTTAGAAGCCATGTCAGTCTCTGGAATTTGATCAATGCCAGCCTGAAATGATGAAATTTAATGCTTACTTACACCTTTTTTAGTATCCACTTTTGCCTTCTACCTTCTTAAAACAATTAATAATTGTTTGCTGCTTAACTAAGTTCCAAGCTCGATTGGCATATCGTATTCCACCCAAAATAGTAAGAGATTTGAGAAATTCAACTACAGATAATTCCTTTTCCAATACTCCAATTTGTTTTTTATTATAACCTTTCCATTTTCCATTTTAAAAGAGTGATCTAGTAGCTGTATTATGGCGGTGGTATTTGGCGGCAAAAATTGAATTGTTTTGTTCGAGAATTTCGTTTCTGTATTGTGGCAAGAAGCATTGTCTATAATTAAACAAATGTGTTTATTGTTTTTATGTAGATCCTTATTAATATCTACTAGAATCTGTGCCCAAATAAGACTGGTCATCCAATCGCTTTTATTGCTGCAGTGTGGCAGTGGCACCTCTCGTCCTTTAAAAGGCCGAGGCTTGGCTGACTTTCCAATACAATAAGTTCGCTTGAATGTACCAGTTGCATTGCAAAGAAAAAGCAATGTAAGGTGTTGCTTCTGCGTTTTAAATCCTTCAGGATTCTCATGCTTGCCTTTATAGCTTCCGTTTGGTAGTGCCTTGTAGTTTAATCCGGTTTAATCTTCGGTAAATATGCAACTGGTGTAAATTTGTCCAGAAAATGCGGCAAATGATTTGAGATAAATGCGGCCGCACTTGCAGTATTATTTTCACTGGCTTCCCCGTGAATCTTGGCTAAGTTAATAGAATCTTAATGCGCGAAATGGGCCTAACGCTTACTTTATACTTCGCAGCAATCATCGTTTAATTATTGTTTGTTTTTAAGTCATTTAAAATTCAATTTTTTGTTTTGCTGTTAGTTTAATCGATAAATAAATTTATGGGAACTGTGTTCGAAAATTTGCTTACAACCGACTAAAATAGTACGCAGCAATTTCAATTGTGGTGAAAAATGTTTGCATACAAGCGATATTTGCTTATAAGCGATTTGCATATAAGCAATTAAATTCTTAAATAAAAATTGCACATAATGCTCTAAAATGTTAAGTTTTTGCATATAACCGGTATTTGCATACAAGCGGTTCGTCATATAACCGATATTTACTGTAAAAAAAAAAAAAAAAAAAAAAAAAAAAAAAAAAAAAAAAAATAAAAAAAAAAAAAAAAAAAAAAAAAAAATTATTAAAAAAAAAAAAAAAAAAAAAAAAAAAAAAAAAAAAAACAAAACCAAAAAAAAAAAAAAAAAAAAAAAAAAAAAAAAAAAAAAAAAAAAAAAAAAAAAAAAAAAAAAAAAAAAAAAAAAAAAAAAAAATATATAAAAAAAAAAAAAAAAAAAAACACACAACAAACAAAAATGCTGCTGTGGCAGTTTCAGCGCTTTGCAAGACAACGTACAATGAGAGAGGTGCGAAACCAACAAAGCTGCAGAACAGGCGTTTTTCGCGTTTTTACTCAAGGTCTCTGAAGGCGTAAACTGCTACATGTACGGCAGGGTTCCCCCAGAAGAGAGCGCGAAAATGTGACTGTGTCCCTCTCTAACACACAGGGAGTATGTTCGTGCTACAGGGTCTATAGCTGGGGAACTCTGATGTACGGGTTCGAGCAAGAGGCATACCAATATGGTGACTTCTGGTTAAGCAACATTCGCGTGGACACGAGGCATACAGTGAGAGACAAATGTTTCCACTTAGAGGGGTGTCCACACTTGACGAATTCAATTTAATAGTGTAAATAAATTACATTTTGATAGAGTTTGAAATAAAAAAATTTTGTATGAAATGTTTTGTTTCAATTTTAATGGCAGATTATAATGAACTGAATTTATACTACAAAGATAAGAAAAAATATTAAATTAATAAAAGCTAGCATCAAAATGAAACAAAAAGTTTGATAGTTGAATTATCAAATTAATAAGACTTAGTGTCAAATTGATACTTAAAAATTAATACAATAAAGTGTCAACCTGATACACGTTAGTATCAATTCTAAGTCCTCGAAATATCATGTTAATACCTTCGAAGATATCAATTTGAGACTTGGAGTATTAATGAGAATTCGATACTCAATGGTTTTAAATTGATGTCTAAATTGTATCACTTTGATGACAACTTTTTTTTTGGGTGTAGAAAAAAATTCAGTATAAACACATTTTTGAACCGAACCCTTTTTGTTTTTTTTTACTCCGGTTCGGGTTCAGGTTTGGACGGAAAAATTTGTTCTGCTCCGGTTCAGGTTCGGCTCGGGCTTCCAAAAATGACGGAGACTCCGACTCCGAAACGGTTCAACTCCGAACCAGATTGCAGCCCTGTTTTAAACCTCATGCAAAGGGTGTTATAATTTTTCCCCAGAAGTTTGCAATGCATAAGAATATTCATTTCAGTACGTCTGTCTGATTCTACGCAAACTAGTCTCTCAGTTTTAAAGCTATTGAGCTGAAACTTCGACAGAGAGTTCTCTTTTACTGCATGCTGCTAAAACAGGGTTTGTCCGGAAAGTAATAGGACTGAGTCGATTAAAAAAAATTATTGAGTCAATCGTTACAATTCTTTAAAAACTTTCAAACTTGGCTCCTTCTGCGTCGGTGCAGCGCTGCCATCGCGATTTCCAAGGATTAACGGCGTCCTGGAAGGCATTCTCCGGAATAGCCTTGAGAGCCGCGGTGCGTGCTGCTTGGATCCTCTCTATCGTCTCAAAATGTTTGCCTTTCATCGGCCTTTTCAGGCGAGGAAACAAAATAAAGTCTGGGGGGCACATTTGGGCTGTAGGGCGGCTGCGGAAGCATAGGGATGCCGGCCTTGGTCAGGTAGCTGTTCACAAGAAAGGCGATGTGATCCGGGGCGTTGGGATCAACTTCGCGCACATCTTGCACATGTTCAAATGCTCCGTCACAATGTTCATGAACCACAGACTTTTGTAAATTTAACATCTGTGCAATTAAACGAATATTTAGTCGACGGTCTGAGTTCAAAACTTTGCGCACACGAGTCACATTGTCGGTGTTTGTTTAAGTCGAAGGTCTCCCAGCACGGCGTCCACGGCCCTCCAAAAAGTCCTGGTGCCACCGAAACACACCGCTTCTTGCTGAAGCAACATCTGGGTAAGCCTGCTGGATCATATCAAAACCCAGATTTCTGTAGCAGATTTACCGAGTTTCACACAGAATTTAATCGCGTACCTCAGCTCTAACGCAAGCTGCATTTTTGGCTTACACCACTCACAGAAACACGTTGCGCGAAAATTCCTGTCCTGACTCTCCAGGTGCTCGAAGACAACTGACCAGCCGCTCGTGCGTTAGCTAGGAACGCCCTCTAACGAATCCAGTCGGCGCGCACACGCTCCGAAGTACAGTCGTTGCGGAAAAGTGTCAGTTTAATTAATTTCCGTACAAACCCTGTATGTCCTATCCTATAGCTGACATTGCAACCATATTTTAAAGCTTCTATATGAACCATCTCACTGTAGACGAAATTGTCGATTTAGCTCCGTTTAATTCAACTTTCAAAGTGTTTATTTGCGCCTCACAATTTTGGCGATACTGTAACAAATGGACTAAGTGAGATTTGTGAGTAGAGCTTATTATGTTTTAATATTAAATTTAGAATCCGAGAACTTACTCTTAAATCACAGACTAGAAAATATAGACTGAAAAATTGCTTAGTGCACACCGCTTCTGTCAGAAATAAGTCAGCGGATCGCTCTCACTTACGTTCTCTTACCCTCTCTGGATGCATTTGGGAAAACTATTTATATAATATATTTATTTATATTATATTTTAAATAAATGTAGGATTGTGAAAAGCCAGTGATTAAATGTTTATTGAAATAATAACCCGAATGGGAAACTACAAAGAAAAGGATAATTAATATTCAACTTTTGGACTAGCAGCTACGCGTGTACAACTGTTGCGAATGACTCTCAACGATTGATGCGCTCCTTCTAGTTGATCGTCTCTCTCTGCCAACCGTCTGTCTCCTTGGCGCCACTGCTTACAGGAGGCACTCGAGTATAGAACCACCTTACACTCGACCATCTTGATGAGGGATGAGGAATATCCGACACGGATGATAGAAGCTCTTCGTTTTCGGCAATAAATTTTCAAAGTTTCATGTTATCACAACTAGTGCTCGTAACTTTGCGGCCTTCTAAATCTGATGCAACCTTTAAGACAACGTAACGAACATTTCTTTTAACCGTGATAACCTTGTATGACCCTAGAAATAGGCTAGCTAACTTGCGCCCAGCAACGAATTGCGTTCTCTTGATTGCAACCAAATCGCCCACGTCGTGTAAGGGCATTTCCACAGAAAGGTCCACCGAATTTGAAATAATGCTTTTTTTTTTAAATAATTTTTCTGAACATAACATTGAAAACAGAAATGAAAATAAATCTTAAATGTAAGTACAAATCCAAAATCCATGATTTTTTTTTAAGTATATTTCAATCGTCAAATCGACTGAACCTACCCTTTGCACTAAATATACTGCTACCAAAATTCCATAAAACGAGAAAGGCAAAGCTAACTTCGTCTGTACCGAAGTTTTGATACACTTGAAATAGCTAGTCACAACGGTTAGCGACTTCGACCAAACTTCGCAGATCAGCTTAAAAACATTTATTATTACCCATGACCGTGTGTGAGAGCGATAATATTGAGAAGAAAACAGTTTTTCTCACTAAAACCCATTTTCCGAACGAACATTTCTATAACAGCTACAAGAAGTAGCTCCAAACTGAGGGAGTAGTACGCGTAGAATCAGACAGACGGACGGACAAAGCTTAATCGGCTCAGCTCGTCATGCTGATCAAGAATATATATACTTTATGTGGTCGGAGATGATTCCTTCAATGCGTTACAAACTTCTGGGCAAAATTATAATACACTTTTCAAGTGTATAAAAATAGAAACAAAATCAAAAATTCGTTTTGTCTTCTATATTTTTCTGCACTTAAAAGGCGTACGACTGTCGCGTTCGCGACTTTGGAAATGCCCATATGTGATCAGCTCGGCGTTTCTTGTCATAACTGCTTTTGTACAGCTGTTGCGCTTCTTGTATGTTTCGGTTTTTCTCTTCACGCAACTTCTGCCGTTCCCCATCATATTCAGCCACCAGTTGTTGATTCAAAACTTCTAAATGACGATTCTCAGGTTTGGTATACATCTTGGTGCCAAACATAACTTCGAATGGCGACAATTTAGTGGATGAATGCATGTGCGAGTTAATTTCCATCTAAACCTCTGGCACAAACTTATTATTGTTATTTATTAAACATCTTCCTAATGCTAAAGTAAACATTGTTACTTAAAATTCTAGCACTAGTCACAAAAACACAAAATTTTAACACAGCGTCTGTGTTGGACCTAATTTAATATTAACATTTTAACAATTGAATTCAGATTACAAATTTTAAATATACATCTATTATAGTTATTGTTATTAATATTTTAATATGGTGTTTATTAAATATGATTAGAGCTATATTTAGTTTGTTTTAAACTAGGTTGTTATGGCTTGTTTAATTGTTTTAATATTGTGCAAAGAAATGGTTATCACAACAAGAGAGCCTATTCCGGACTGTAATAAGATTATTTGTTCTTTTAAAACCTGCAAAGCTTAACAATTCGTAGAGATAAGTTGGTTCTCTGGTTGTTAAAATTTTGTGAATTGCTATTACTGTTCTTAATTTAATCCAGGAGTCAAAGTCTAATAGTAGGCTTCTTGTTAAATACAAATCTGGCAATATGTATTATTAAAAGCAACGTTGAGTTTTTGCCTACTATCAGCATCACACTTTCCAAAAGAACAACGCTGGAGTTAAGTATGCTTTTGCAATTGTGGGCTTTGTCTTTATTGCCTTGATTTAGATTTATTTATTTCTTCATCTTCCTAGTGCTACAAGGAGTTCCTTAAGTTAATGCACTAGTCACAACAGCAATTTCACTTAAATTAAATTAAATTAAATTAATTTTACAAACAATTTTTGACAGTATAATAAGACTGAGTTAAAACTAATTTACATAAATCAATATATACTTAATTTTTACACAAATATATATATATTTATTTATTTTTTTTTTTTTTTAAATTGTAAAGTTAATTATATATTATTATTATTTGAAGCTACGAATGTATTGATTTTGCCGGAGTTGACTGTAAGTTTTGCCGATTGCACAATTGATGTGATCGTTTCATGAAAGTTTGTAATTGAAAACAATTCCTAAGTTCTTAGCACGATCTACATATTTAATAAGAGAATTATTTATTTTAAGTTTTGGCAAGTTGCTAGTGTTAAACTTATTTTTAAAAATGACCATGCATTTGGATTTGGACGGGTTGATGTAAAGTGCGATTTTCCTATTTTAAATAGATTGAAAATAATAATGGCCCAAAGACAGAGCCTTGATGAACCCCACGATTAGTTTCTAAGAATGTCGAAGTCTGCGAAGAAGTTACCACTGCTTGACTGCGGCCGGTTGGGTATGTTTGCATTAATTGCTTTGCTGTGGTGGAAAAATTACAAAGCATTTCTAGTTTTGTGCATAAAATTAGGTGATCTACAGTATCAAATGCCTTGCTACAGTCCAGAAGAGTTAGAAAAGTAACATGGCTTTTGTCAACTTCTCTGCGAATATCTTCACCCACTTTCAGAATTGCCGTAGTACAGCTACGCGACTGACGAAAACCATGCTGCTTATCATTCAATAGTTTGTTTATCGTAAAAAAAACTGCTAGTTTGGGTGTAAATCAGTTGCTCGAATGATTTTGAGATGAAAGGTAGGATGGAAATTGGCCTATACTCGTTACCTGCTTTGAGAACGGGCAAGATTTTGGCAACTTGGAAACGTTGAGGTCGTAATTGCAGTATTGAAGATGTGCGTTAGATATTTTATAACTTTTGGAAGCAGTATCTTTAAGAACTTTGGATCAATGTTATCGAGGCCAGAAGCATTTGATTTTATTTTTAAGATAGACTCTAGGACATCACACTGACTGACACAAGAAAAACTAAAACATTTAGTACAATTATTAAAAGGTACAGCATTCAGGTACGAGTTTGATAGCACTTCAGGTACTGGAGGATGTGATTGCATGAAGATGTGATTAAGTTCATTAGCATCTATATTTTCTGCCATTTCAGGTCGTTTTTTTTCCACCCCGAAATTGCGTGTGTCTTTCCAGAATTGTCTTGATGATATTGGGTTATTGAATTTTTCAAAAAAGAATGCCCTCTTAGATGACTTGCATAGTCTGTTGACATTCGCTCTAAAGTTTTCAAATGACTGGTGCAATTCTGGAGTCTTGTACATTTTCCATTTATTGTAAGCCTCATCACGTAGCAGAATATGCCTTTTTATATTTTCATTCCACCATGGTTTCAGCCGTGGTTTATGTTGCTTGCGTTTGAGTGGAACATATTTATTGTAGAGGTAATCAAAGTTCAGATAGAATTGATTCAATTGCTCTTCTACATAGAAGAGCTAGTATATGATGTCCCAATTACATAGCTGTAGTCATATTCGAGAGCAATATAGTCAATGTTTTTATAGTCATGATATTTAAAGGTAGAGTTGTCCGGTTCAATAACTAATTTATACACTCAAAAAAAAGTTGTCATCACATCGACACAATTTAGACATCAATTTGAAACTATTGAGTATCGAATTCTCTCTAATACTCCGAGTATCAAATTGACATCTTCGAAAGTATTAACATGATATTTCGAGGATTTCAAATTGATACTAACGTGTATCAGGTTGACACTTTATTGTATTAATTTTTAAGTATCAATTTGACACTAGGTCTTATTAATTTAATAATACAACTATCAAACTTTTTGTTTCATTTTGATACTAGCTTTTATTAATTTAATATTTTTTCTTATCTTTGTACTATAAATTCAGTTCATTATAATCTGCCATTAAAATAAAAACAAAACATTTTACAAAAAAATTTTTTATTTCAAACTCTATCAAAATGTAATTTATTTACACTATTAAATTGAATTCGTCAAGTGTGGCACCCCTCTAAGTGGAAACATTTGTCTCTCCTCGTGTCCATGCGAATGTTGCTTGGCCTGTTCTGAGAAGCGCGGAAAATTTAGCACGCTAAATTGCACTTTATAAATTTAGCATCCACATAAATTTTTAGTGTGCCCATAAACATGCCAAAGAGGCCAAATACAGAAAAGGCCACACTGGTGGTCAGTTGTTTTGATTTGTTTACAAACAAAATTTGAAAAATTTACCAAGTTGTATGCTGCGTAACAGGAATACAGATCTGTTAATGCCATCGCGTTGCAGCGAATTTCGGTTCAAGGTGATGGGCGAGGATCCAATTATTGCCCATTTGAGACACAACAATGCCGATCTGTTCGGCTACTACTTGGAGGGTTATTTGCATGTTTGCCGTTTGGGCAACAATAACTGTTTGGAGAAGTTTGTACAAGATATTGGCTAATCGGCCTACAATGTGGGTGAGATGGAGCAGTTTGTGGAGTACATAATGCACCATGCGGCCCTGACGGGATGCCAAGATTCGCAACTAGATGGGGGTGGTATTTGTTTGACTGTGCATTTCTTTGCAGAAATGCTGCTATCGTCTGCAGGAAGGCGGCTTGGAGTATCTACAAATCATGGATTTGTGAGAAGCTTGGCTTGGCCCCGTTGGAGGAGCTGTATAGCCAATTTTACATTACATTTACATTTACCATTTTGGCTCTGAAGTGAAACGCTACGCTAGAGATTAGAAAATATATTTTCAGCTCTCATAAAAGACTGTTGTTTTATTTGCCGTAAATTCAAAATCCTCTTCCTCGGGTTCACGTTTGACAGACACGCCCCCACCCAGCTAGCACTGCTGCTCACGGCAGTCGCACCGCTCTCCAACTCTATTTTCAGCTGGTCTGCATTGGGTTAATTTTTCGACCTCCAACAAGGAGAAGCCGGACGTGGCCGACACAGTTTTCACGGTGGGGGTGGTAAAAATGATGAACTGGATGAATGGTCATCATCTGCTGTTTGGCCTCCTCCGATTGCGGACGCAACCGGCCGCGATGTCACCAAGCGACGGACATTGGCATTGGAGACTGTTTTCAGTACGCCCCTTCATTTGTGGCCCTTAGATTATAGTTTCCTCGCGGTTGAAACTTTCCGTTCGTTACCTTCTGCCGGTTTTTTTTCCTCCATTGTCGATTTATGATGGCAAAATAAAGAGCTGCAGCCAATTCCGCCAATGGCACCAGCTGTTCATTCAATCCACTCACGACCCACACTGCTATCGATACGTCAACTATCGATAGGCCAATTGGGCATTTATTTAGCGCGTCTCAGAACACGGAAAATAAATTCAGTCGCGGAAACTTTCCGCCACTGTTTTTTTTTTATGGAGTGCGTCATAAAAAATTTATTTTCCGAAAAGACATGAATACTCAGCTGCTTATACTTAACTTGCAAATTCATTTGAAATCATTTATTTATCTTCAGGTGACGGAATTTACTATAAGGTGACGTACTCACCACAGGTGCTCTCTGTCGAGGGGCCTTTTGAATTTTATTTATTAATTTTGACAGTATAAACACAGATGAGAGAAATCTAGATAACAGGTTTGCTCGGTGCCTCTTCGCTGCCAGCTGCGCTGCTGTGGCGCTCAGGTTCGATTCTCGCCCTGTCTTGCTCTATCGCGGTTGTATTTTGTTTGCGCCAATTGATGGCTGATGGGTTGGAGAAAATCTTTCAGCTGTCTGTTAGCTCAAACAATAACAAACAAAGTGTGCCTAGCATTTGCCTCTCAGAGCAACTGTCATATGTTTTAGAGAGCGGAGAGAGCGAGTTGAAAATAATTAAGACCCCTCACCACATCGGAATACGTCACCTTATAGTAAATTCACCTTGTTATTTCTCTACTACCCTTCACTTAAAAAAAAACACATTTATTTACAAAAAGTAAAATCACTAAATGTGACATGTCAAGCATCGCCAGGCGGGGTGGTGTGGGGGATGCTTTTTTTTAAAACAATCCTTTTTTCGAATTTTCAAAAAAAAAATAAATTGTTTAGTTTCAAATTAATACTTCTGCGCATCAAATAAATATTCGAAGTTTCAATCTAATACTTTCTAGGTTTGCATTGATACAAACAAAATGATACTAGTTTCATTTTCGTTTTAAAAAACAATGTATAAAAGTGATATTGATACAAATGGGTGTAGGTAAGAAATATTAGGTCATGCTTAAAGAACTTTGGGACAGAGACCTGATTATACAACATAATTTTGTTTGTAACGTCAATAAAGTAAACATCTAATAAGGTATCAATAGTGTTAGAGAAATGGGTTGGTTGAGTGATGTTTGCCAGTTTAAGACCATGGGACTCACAATCTGTCGTAAGATGACTTTCGGTCAATATATCACTGTTAAGATCACCCGTTATAATGACGTCAGTATATGCCCAAGTGACATTGGTTAGAATATTTAGACCATTTGTACACCCAAAAAAAAGTTGTCATCAAAGTGACACAATTTAGACATCAATTTGAAACTATTGAGTATCGAATTCTCTTTAATACTCCAAGTATCAAATTGATATCTTCGAAAGTATTAACATGATATTTCGAGGATTTCAAATTGATACTAACGTGTATCAGGTTGACACTTTATTGTATTAATTTTTAAGTATCAATTTGATACTAGATCTTATTAATTTGATAATTCAACTATCAAACTTTGTGTTTCATTTTGATGCTAGCTTTTATTAATTTAATATTTTTCTTATCTTTGTCGTATAAAGTACGTTCATTATAAACTGTCATTAAAATTAATACAAAACATTTTATAAAAAATTATTTTATTTCAAACTCTATCAAAATGTAGTTTATGTACACACAAATTGAATTCGTCAAGTGTGGACATTCCTCTAAGTGGAAACATTTGTCTCTCACTGTATGCCTCGTGTCCACGCGAATGTTGCTTAACCAGAAGTCACCATATTGGTATGCCTCTTGCTCGAACCCGTACATCAGAGTTCCCCAGCTATAGACCCTGGAGCACGAACATACTTCCTGTGTGTTAGAGAGGGACACAGTCACATTTTCGCGCTCTCTTCTGGGGGAACCCTGCCGTACATGTAGCAGTTCACGCCTTCAGAGACCTAGAGTAAAAACGCGAAAAACGCCTGTTCTGCAGCTTTGTTGGTTTCGCACCTCTCTCATTGTACGTTGTCTTGCAAAGCGCTGAAACTGTCACAGCAGCATTGTGGCTTAATGAGTGTCCTCTCTAAAGAGTTACATTTGTTATTTACATATATTTTGAAAAAACGTCATGAATACTCATACTCATGAATACTTACCAGAGCTGTAAACTTTAATTACCATTACCATTACCATTACAATTTTTCACATAACTGAAAACAATTCCTGATTACCATTTTTTTATAATCGTAATTGTAAGGTGGAATTACGAATATTTCGAAATAAAAAAAAAATTGTTTTTTTCAAATTAATACCTCTGCGCATCAAATAAATATTCGAAGATTCAATCTAACACTTTCTAGGTTTGCATTGATACAAAAAAAATTATACTAGTTTCAGTTTTGATTTGAGACAACGTGTATCAGAGTGATATTGATACAAATTTTTTTGGGTGTATAGTCAATAGAGCGGTGGGGTCTATACACGCATTCGATTAACATTTTTGTAGGGTTTGCACGACTGGTAACGTCTAGAAATAGGTATTCAAGTTTACTATCTAGTTCATGTTTACATACAACCTTGACCTTAAGGCCCTTTCTGACATATTGCCCCCTCCCAGCAGGACTCACACGGTCGGAACGAAAAACATTGAATCCTTCACAACTAATTAAAGTATTACTAACATCAGACACAAACCACGTTTCAGAAACACAGATAACATCAACACCTGAATTCACAAAAAGATACCTGAACTCTTCAATCTTGTTTGTCAAGCTTTGCGCATTAAAATGTCATATGTTCAATCCTCTATTCTGCTTGGCTAAGACTATTATAATTGGTGGCCGTTCGTACTGGAGTTATTTAATGCGGGTTGCATTCAAGAGAAAATTAACCTCCAGGAGTGTACGCTTGTTGTTCAAATCTAATCATAATATAAACGACATAAAGCTATATGGACCTACTATTAATATAAGTGCTGCAGCTGAAGCTTTTCAATTAACGAAATAAATTCGGCTCATCAGCATTTTGTGGCTGGGCCGACGTTAGCGGGTAAAGTATGGTCATCCGTTTCGCTTGCAGAGCACGGTGAACTCTGATCGCGGCCTGAGTGCATCTCTTTATCTAGCTCTGTGAGCTTTTGCATGCTCTCGATGCAGATGATGTCGTTGCTCTCCCCTCTATTTACGTGGACAATGGCACAACGAGAGACGCTTTTGCCGTTTGAAACGCATTGCTTCTTTAAATATTTCATACTGTTCTTTTGAAAGCTGCTCGTTTATGTAAATTGGAACAGCAGAATCGAAGCCTAAGAGTTCCAAGTTTAGTTGCTTCTTGGTCTCGCGCCTGTAACTGCCGATCACACGCAGAAATCCTCCGACGTTCCATCGCCAATGCTTCTCCAACTTTTTGACCAAAAGTTTGGAGAGCAGGCCGAGCACATCACGGCCAGCATCCGTGAGTCTGAGGAGCGTATTCTCCATGAGTTTCAGGAGAAACTGTGTCAGATGACCGATAAGTTGCAGAAGCTCACTCAACGTGTGCAGCGCCTGGAGGAGGAGGCTGGAGAGGTATTGCAACTCAAGCAGCGCGTTCTTCAACTGGAGGCTGAGGTTGGAGGGGCGAAGGCACTGCGTTCACAAGTGGCTGAGCTGGAGACGAAGATCGCTGAGCAATGCAGTGCGAAAACTGCTAGCGATCTGCGAATTAATGGTGTTCCCTTTAGCGAAGGTGAGAACCTAAGGACTTTGTTCAACTCACTTTGCTTTTCCCTCAATCTACTATCACCGCCGAGGGTAATAGAAATTTCCCGGGTCAGGCAGCGAAATCCAAACGTAACTGTCGATCCGACGATCGTAGTGAGGTTGGAACACGTTCGCGATAAGTCTGCACTGCTGCGGGCAGCAGGTGCATACCGGAGGGAATTCAAACAGCCACTACCCCTTGGGCTCTTAGGAATTGAGTCAGAGGCTGCCGTTTTCTACATCAATGAGCAGCTCTCAAGAGAGGCATACCTTATGTTTAAAGAGGCTATGCGCTTAAAAAAAACAAAAGCGTCTCTCTTCAGTCTTCACTCGTCGCGGCCTCGTGCATGTTACTAAAAGTGTGGGAGGCGAAGTAATATGCATAGGCAGCATGCAGACATTGCGTGAGCTACAGCAATGCGACTCTCTTCCCGATACTCAAATTCCGGAAGAGCGTAATGAAGTAACAGCAGAGTCAGCTAGTAATAGTCTCTTTCGTTAGATTAAGCTCTAAGGCTAGATTTTCAAGAGAACTTTGCTCTATATATAGGTTTAAATATTTGTTTTTATATGTTTGCGTTAAATTGCTTGCGTTACTAACACATCAAAACCAATTATTAGTTATAATTTGAATGAATCCACAGCGAACAGTCGAACAATGATTAGGGTTCTTGCTAAGCAAAAAAATGGACTGAATATATGTCATATAAATGCACAAAGTCTTACTGGCAAAATAGATGAGTTTAGGTATTTGTTTGCTAAGTCAAATGTTGATATTATTTGTGTGTCAGAAACATGGTTCGTCCCTCAACTAAGTGATGTCTTAATTACATGTGACGGTTTTGAAATTCACAGATCAGACAGACAAAGCCACGCAGGAGGAGTTGCAATATTCGTTAATAAAAAACTTAAAGCTAAAGTGATATGCAAACAACCTTCGGATAGTGCTATAGAATATCTGTTTCTGCAAGTAGCCGGTCAGAGAAGTCAAACAAGTCTACTTGTTGGCTGCATCTATAGACCGCATCGTTCAATTGATTTCTCAGAAGTGATTGAAATAATCTGCTCAATATCTCTAAGGTTTACTGACGTGATAATAACTGGAGATCTTAATAGCAACATGCTAAGGGAACGACATTTGTGGTCCGAAATGTCTTTCTTAGGCTTACAATTAGTCAATTCCTCTTTGCCCACGCATTTCTCTGATACGACCGATACCCTGCTCGACGTTTTCTTTGTTAGTGATATTGATAAAATTCTTCTTTATGACGAGGTTGTAGTACCAATTTTTTCTAAACATGACCTTATATTCCTAACATATGACTTTAATCTTTCCCAAAGTGACGCTACCGTGTGGTATAGAGACCTCAAAAACATTGACAGAATGCTACTAATTGACCATTTAGACTGGTGTGACTGGAACTCAATTTACTCATTTATAGATGTTAATTCCCAATTAAGTCAACTGTGCTTACTCATCAATAACATTTATAAACAAGTGAGAAAGTCGGCCAAGCCCGACTATAATATACTCTGTACCTCTCTCTCTCTCTCTCTCTCTCTCTCTCTCTCTCTCTCTCTAAGATTGTGCGGCGTTGGTTGTGAAAGGGTGGGTGGTGGGTGGCGGGGGTGGCCGGGAGTGATTCAGATTAACTTATTTGCTCATAACTTGAGAACCGCTCGTCCGATCTTTATCATTTCTTCACCAAAAAGATAGATATTAATAATGACTAACTATTTCTAGAAGGTACGAATCATCTATCTACAAAACTGTGGGAGATATGACGTTTTTTCAAAATTGTGGGGGCGGGAGGGGGCGTGGCAAAAATTGAAAATAAACTTGATCTGCCTGCAAGTATAAGAAGCATTTGTCCCATACATGTCAAACCTCTATCTCTTACCATCTCTGAGATCTGTTTGTTCATACGGACGGACAGACGGACAGACAGACGGACAGACAGACGGACAGACGGACATGGCTATATCGACTCGGCTGTTGATGCTGATCAAGAATATATATACTTTATAGGGTCGGAAATGATTCCTTCTCCCTGTTACATACTTTTGCACAAACTTAATATACTCTATGTACCTTCGGTACAGAGTATAATAAAAAGACAGTACCACTGAAGCGAAGGGTCTGTAATCACAGACACAATCCTTGGTTTACGCGGGATATTTCATTAAAAATTGCTGAGCGAGACGCTGCCTATAAAAAGTGGAAAAGGTATAGGACTCCTGAGCACTATCAGCGTTTTAGAACGCTCAGAGGCAAAGTAAATAAAATGATTTATTTTGCAAAAAGTAACCACTACTCTTGTAAATTCCAAAGTGCAATATCTACCAACCAAAAATGGGGTGAGCTGAAGAAATTGGGAATTGGAAAAACAGTTACCTCAAAGAAAATCGCAGCTGATGTAAATGAACTTAACCTGAAATTTGTGCAATCGAATGTACCTGAAGCTATTAGCAATCCCTACCTAAATGTTCTAGCTAATAATACCTGTGATAGTAGCTTTAGTTTTATGTGCGTGAACCCATGTGATGTTCTTGAATGTGTCCTTAAAATTAAGTCGAATGCAGTTGGGTTGGATGACATGCATCCTAAATTTTTTAAGCTTATCTTACCAAAAATCACTGCTTTTACGACTTCGACTTTTCCGGAAAATTGGAAAATAGCTAAGATTGTTCCTTTACCAAAAACAAATGACGAATACAGACCGATATCGATACTTCCCTTCATGTCTAAAGTATTTGAGCATCTTATGTTACAGCAGATTGATAAATTTTTAAGCTTGAATCCAATGTTAAGTAATATGCAATCCGGTTTTCGGAAGCACAGAAGCTGTATCACGGCATTAATAAAGGTCACCGAAGATATTCGTAAGCAAGTTGATAACAGTCACGTAACATTTCTGACATTACTTGACTTTAGCAAAGCTTTCGATACGGTAAACCATGACATTTTATGTACTAAACTTGCTAAATTTTTTAATTTTTCTGAAACTGCCATCAAACTTATCTCTTCGTACCTGTGTGGAAGAAGACAGACAGTGATTACCGATCATGAGAAGTCAGCAGTCCTGTCTTTGAAACGTGGTGTACCTCAAGGGTCAATTCTTGGTCCACTTCTCTTTTCAATGTATGTAAACGATCTCCCTGTTTCATTGTCTAACAGTAATGTTCACATGTACGTCGATGATGTCCAGCTTTATGTCAGTTGTCCCTTAGACTGAATAAATGAATGTGTAAATCTATGTAATAGTGAATTATCTAATGTTAGTAGATGGGCTGTTTGTAATGGTTTATCACTTAATCCGTCAAAATGTAAATGTATTGTTATATACAAAAAACCGCTGAGCACTGAAAACCTGCCAGACTTAATCGTTAACGGCACACCGATAAATTATGTCGAGCAGGCGCTAAATCTCGGCATAGCTATTAACAACACTCTATCATGGGGTGATCATGTGATTAAAGCCACTGGAAAGACATTTGGACTTCTAAGACAGCTCTCATTGACCCAGCAGTTTTTACCCACCGACCTTAGACTATTGATAGCAAAAACATATCTATCACCCACGCTCTGCTATGGAATTCAGATATTTGGCAACTGCGATGCAGCTTCTCAGCGTAGGCTTAATGTGACTTTCAATAGTATTGCTAGATACGTCTACAATGTCAAGCGAAGAGAACATATCACGGGGTTTGCCACACAAATCTATGAACTTAATTTTAAGTCTTGGACTGATTTCAGGAGTATAGTATTTTTGCACAGGGTAATTTGCACAAAAGAACCTAGCTATTTATATGATGAATTATGCTTCAGCACATCTGCTAGAACCAAAAACATAAACAACATACGTCATAAACTAACTTGTTCAGAGCGACAATTTTTTGTTCACACTGTTCGTCTGTGGAATCAATTACCTACACAAATAAAAATATTTAGTAACGCAACGCAATTTAGGGTAAAACTAAAAGAATTTTTAATAGTAGAAAATTAATAATAATACTTAATTACATAAATCATAATAATAATAATAAAAATCAGCTTTATATGTATTATGGTAAGTTTAATTAGAAGTAGGATTAATGTTTTATACTATGATTTTTTTTTTTGTATGTGACTAGTGCACTAATGTAAAAGGTTATCCTTGTAGCACTAGGAATCAAGAAATTAATAAAATAAAAAAAAAAAAAAATTGAAATAAAATTTTATATCGTATGTGGCCAAATTTTATAATAATGATGGGATCCACAATAATACTCGCGTTCCTTGACCTTATAACACTTTGACGGTGTTTCTGCTGACAGCTTCGATATTATAGAAAAAAATCAACTTTCAAATTACTTTTTCTATCTGTCCGTTGCCTCTAGCCACTCCTGTAGTGGACCGAACATGTTCAACGTTGTTTGTGGCGAGGAACTCTGTGAAATTATTCGACGTAAATGCAACACCTCTGTCGCTTACAATGCGTTTTGGAAAACCGAACACGCTCGACCAATCGCTCTTTTTAATGACCTCTTCTTGACCAGTCGACTTGGTAGTGAACAGCCACAGAAACTTTGAAAAACCGTCAACTATCGCCAGAATGAACTAATATTATTTTAAGGTCGCATCCATCGGCCCCAAGTGGTCGCATGCAGCGTATGTAGTGGTGTTTCTCCTTTTCGATGCAACTGAGGAAGAAAAGAATAATTAAAATAAAAAAAATGACAAAGTGATTGTTTTAGTGACCTTTTGATTATAAATTGTACAACTTTTTAGCGCGTTAAAAAAAGCCACTTAGAATTACGATTACGATGATTATTGATAAAATCAGAAGTTTTTAAGTGTCGAAGAATTAACTGAATAAGTTTTTTGTAAGTATACCTATTTGTAAGTATAGTACGCAAAATAATTCGACACGTGTTTCCCCGATTTTGGAAAATCCGCCGACGAGGAAAATGCCCGGAAAATTTGACATGCAGAAGAACTATTTTTCATTCGATTGACTTGAAACTCGGTTTGTAAGGTAAAAAAGAGAATTCATTTGTGTTTTCATTTTAAGATGTTGGAAATGCCTCCGGGATGCCCAATGGGAAGTGGTTGTGAAGTAGATGGGATGTGGGTGGGATGTAGATGGAAATTGTGTGGGTTGTGGGCGGTCTTGATCCTATACTGTTGAAGGCGCAGCGAAGCTCCATATCGCGGTTTTTTGGTGTGGCGTACCATCTCTTAGGGACATGCAATACCTCATTATACCATAATAAAAAACGATTTTAGTGAAAATCTAATGTTCGCTTTTAAAGAAATCAAGGACTAAGGTTTAACTCCTTCTGAAGGCACCTTAACCGATTGCACGGTTGAAGTAAATTTTCTATATTGCGATCCTCATGACCCTGTCCACAATTGTTGAGTTTTAGAGAATTTAATTTTAATCCATTAAGAACTAATTTAAAATTGTTGTCGTTGTGTGTTGCAAGTACAAAAGTACCCATAAAACGCGAACCGAAGCTTCATTTAAAAAATTGGGTATGAGGTGATGCTCACAGGGGACCCTGTTGGTTATATAATGTTTAATAGCGAAGGTTATATAATGTTTAATAGCGCAATGTTGTATGATGAAAGGGTGACAGAGAACTGAATAAGGCGGAGGATACATAAGAACTTAAAACCTAAGAGAGAACTGAACTCTTACTGCGAGAGAGAGAACAAATGGTGTTGCCAGAAGTAATGAATTCATTATGTTTTTGTTTTCTTAAACATTTCGTAAAACTATCGGCAACATTCTTATCAGTTGATACATACTGCAATTCAATTTCTTTTCTTTTAACTTTCTCTCTTATGAAGTGAAACTTAATATCTATATGTTTAATACGCTTATGATGGATCGGATTCTAAGCGATGTGCTGCGCACTAATGTTGTCTCCAAAGATAAAGAAAGATTTTCCAGTTTCAAAACCTTAGCTGGATGATTTCTGTCCAGAAAATTCTCCGGCTGCTTCATAAAGACTACTTCGTGGAGTTTGCTGTTTAAGTATGCGTTTGAGAAATCGATTTGGTGCATACACAGTTGTTTTCTGCAGCTATTGCAAACAGCATTCGGATTTTTTCGTAACGGATGACTGGTAAAAAAAGTTTCCCAGTAATTAATGCCAAGTTGTTGTCCACATCCTTAGGCAACTAGTCTGGATTTGAATCGCTCGATTTCGCCTTCTTTGTTTCGCTTGACTCGAAACACCCATTTCGAGCCGATGGCCTTCTGTCCTGGGGGCAGGTCTACCAACGACCAAGTGTTGTTTTTCTGTAAAGCATCCCATTCAGCTTTCATTGAATTTTGCCAGTCAGATGCGTTTTGACTGCTTAGCGCAACTGCAACCGACTGCGGACTTTCGATGTCTTCAGAACTATTTAGGCAATTCAGGACGTTGTACTGCTTTCTAGGTCTGCCAGATTGCCCTGTTCGAATAATTTTGGGCCTTCCGGGCCCACGGCGCGATGATTGTTCATGCTGCTTTCGAGGTGGTTCATCTTCGACAAGCTCCTCATTGCTGTCACCTTCCTCTGCGTCGCCAGCACTCACAAATTCTTCCCCTTCTTCGCCAGAGTCACTGCTTTCCGGGTCTTGATCATTTTGGCTAACTGGTTCAGGCTGCAACATCTCGGTAAGTGGCTCAAGGCGAATAATGTTTGTGCAAAATTTGGTGCTTGCGTCTAATTGAGGAGTTTCCAACTCACCCTCTAAGAATTTCACGTCGCGTCGTTCCACAACTGTTCGTTTTTCGGGACCGTACAGTCGGTACGCCTTTGACTATCGCAGTTCGTTTTGATGCAAGGCTGCAAACCGGTCCTGAACCGAACCCCTAAGAACCGGTTCGGTTCGGGTTTTTTGGGTTCAAAGAACCGAACCATGAACCGAAACTCTAATATTTTTGACTCCTCGAACCTGAACCCGAACCGGACCGCTTTATCAAAAATTCATTCGGTTCAACATATTCAGGCATGTTCTCAATTTCAAAATCGAACGCAATTCTGCTTCGGATTTGTTTTTGTGTTCTGAATTTCGAATGAAATGGCTCCCTTTTTACTTTTTGCACTTCACTGGAAGAAGCGAAAATTGCACTAGATACACAAGAGAGAAACCTGAATTCCAAGCGAAACGTTCGAAAATGGAGCAGTCGGAAATGAGAGAGGCTGATTTTTAGGGTTCACTATACGTTTCTGGACACATTAAACAAAAAAATCGTTATAGATCAATTAAAGACTAGAATGCCAATTAAAATTCACTAAAAATTTCGAAATTGATCACAGAATTTATAAATATGTACTTTATGCACATCCAGAAACTGTAAGAGTGCGTAATTTGGCACTTACTTTTCAATCCACCGACTAACAAGCATTACTTTTCAAAACGAAAAACTTGTTCGTTTTGGTGTTGCGACAACATGAATCAATTCCACTTTCGAAAGGTTGCCGTGGAAGTGGAATTAATCACATGCCTGATTATTTAGTTCTTCCAACGACACTTACAGGGAAATATAGAAATTGCCTTTAATCTGACTGCTCTCATTCAATAAACTTTCCAATCCTACGACATTTCAATGTCGATAATGATGCGAATATGTATCGAGCAAAAGAACTTTTGAATGACAACTGCAGAGCAGAACAGGATGCAACTATAAAGGCTGTAATGTTGATAAAGGTTGCTCATGTGCATCAAAAGTATTTCTTGATTTGGAAAATGACCAAGTTACCTCAATAGATTTCTTGCTTGTTGTGTGTGCACAAACTCTAAATTTAGTAATTAACTATTTTTTTAGGGAAAGTTTGACATTAGTATACTATAGAGTTTCCATACTTCTCCGTACTCACACTATATGAAATCTTTTGCTTATAGAAAAGTTACAACAAAAAACTATTGCTTGATTGTGAAACGCAATGGAACTTAACCTACAAAATGTGCTAACGTTTACTAACAATTAAAGATTTATGTATTCTGAGTTCTTTAAAAAAGCTCCACCTAAAATCTTTTCAATTGAAAACTGCAGGATTCACAATTACTACTAAGTGATTTTAATTCCGCTGGCTTTTCATTTCGAGCAATTGTTGTTTTGATTATTACTATAAACTTTCGAGAAACGTTCTTTTATAATAAGCTTAGTGCCAATATTGATTGCAGCGCTCTTACACCCGAGTTTTTTGTAACTTTGTCAACTTCTGCTGAAGCTCCAAAAATAAATTCTTAATGAGAGTTTTCAAAATTCAGTTTTAAATGAATCAACTTTTGATTGCAAGGAAGAGAAGTTTATGAAAGCCATAGAAAGCAATGAACGAATATCAAATATAAAATCTGTAAATGATGTTAGAGATTCCTTCCATTTGACAAATGTTTTAAAATTTTGGAAAGGTCAAAAAAAAAAAAAATGAATACTTAAAACAAATTGCCTTAACTATACTTGATGTTCCAGCAACTTAGGTATCAGTTCAACGAGCCTTTCCAACATATAAGTTTGATCATCCTGGTCTAAGAGCTAGTGAAGCTAGTTCAACAGCTCACAGCTAAACAAATAAGTATTTATAAAACGAAACTATTCCTACGTTCAAGCGAACCGGGGTTCGAACCAAAACCTTGGGTTCAGGAGTTCCAAGAACCGGTCCGCGAACCGAACCTTAAGTTTTACAACGGGTTCGAACCCCCGGACCGAACCTTCTGCAAAATTTTAGAGGTTTGCAGCCTTGTTTTGATGTTACATTTTTTATGTTCATTCCATGCACAAGTTCATTTTCACAAAGGCTTTTCATATTATTGAAGTTTAGGTGGCCAAACGAATATGCCATTTTATTGCAAGCGATGAATCAAGGGACAAATGCACTTTATTATGTTGGAATTGATCGACAAACAAATACAAATTATTTTCCTTAACTGCAAGTAACATGATTTCGCCTTTGCTGTTTTTTATCACGGCTTCGTTCTTTACAAATGTTGTACGATTTCCGTATTTTGCTGCTTTGCTTATGGACACAAAGTTCATGTTTAATAGAGGGACATACAAAGTATCTTTCATTGTTATTTTTCTATTTCCAGCATGCAAAATTACCGTTCCAATTGTAGTGGTTGCTAGGGTGTCTTCGAAAAGGGCTTGGTTGTCTTCCTTCGGGGCACAGCTTTTCATAAGCACCTACACACAGTTAGAGGGACACGGCAGGCGAGATCCTCTGGTTCCGTAGCTCATTCGGCGATGGGGTGGGTTGTTGCCATTCCATAACTGCATCCACACAAACTTTAAAGATAGGACCTCTACGGAATTTAGATAGGGAGCTAGACTCCACGAAATCAAATCAAACGACTCAAATTAAGATCAGTAACAAATTTACAAAACAAAGGTGAATATCAGCATAAGGCGCGTATTGAGTTGGGGGCGAGGTCTAAGATGGTAAATGACACTCGCGTTCTCTACCCTACCCAACCATAATCTCCAGCGCTGCACTTTAGCGGAGATACCCTGTTAGAACTTCTCCTACCCTTTTATGTTACATGTCGCTCAGGAACAGATAAAACTTTAGTAGTTCATTTCAAACGTTATAAATTCAGATGTTTATTCATAAAACTCAAGGAGGGGCCAAACATAATTCATCGTTTGGACTAGTGGGTATTACTTAATTTAAGCATAAGTTTTAATTAACCTAGAATTTTAATATTTATTCAATTTACTGTATGTATGTGTGTTCTTGATTAGATAATTGTATTATTCTTGTATGTGTGAGTCAACTGCTGCAAATTCTTTCATTGAACGCAAAAGGAAAAATAGCTTATCTAATTATTTTATAAGTGTTCTGTTTAAATTAAATTTCTAAATTCATTTTGGATAGTATAGGTAGGTATTATAATTTTATTTATGTAGATGAATGCCAAAGAAAATGATTTAAGCTTCAATTTTTAAAATTTCATAAGTACTTGTAAGCAAACATTTGGCAGTCACTGTGCAAAGAGTTTACTAGAGGCCAGCGCGACAGCTGTTCTTCTAGCACTGATCGGCTAACAAAGATGTGTTTGTTGTTGTTGCATGCGATATTTTCTTGTATTTATGTTTTTATAGCATGTGAATATTTATGGCACGTAATGGAAGGCGACACTTGTTTTGGTTTAGGACTTTCGTTTCATTTCGTTACTTTAAATTCACTTTGGCAATTAAAATCTTTTTATTTGTTAATAAACAGTTAGGCTAAGCGATCACCAATTTGGACATAGAAGCGTACTTTTACCGCTGTTCTATATATATGCAAAATTGTATATACATAAAAATTGGTCCAACTTGGCTCTGCTTGCGAACAAGTGGGGGAAAGAGATCAATAAAAAGACTTACATACATCCATCCAAAAGCTCGATCGTTGCAAGGCCTTACAGCGCGACTTTGTTGATGTTGTTGTTGTTGGTATATGCTGTAAGGGCTTTAAGGTGGTTAATTTAATGGTTTAGTTCACTTTCCTTTATATGCAAACAATTTCTCTGTGGCCATCAATAGGCCTGCCATGCGCTAGTTTTTTTTCTCGCACCAACAACCACACACACTTTTGCTGCTACCATGTACCAACTACTAGTTGACCAAGGCTTTCGGGCCTACAATTGATGCACTTGTGGGGGTTCCTTTTTTATAGTTTTTGGGCGATATTTGGGACGAACAAAATTTCATCCACGCGACATGAGCCGGACTTGGGGAAGGTCGCGATCAAACTTAATCTGCGTGCTAGGTGGAAGCCGTAAGCGAAAGCTTTCGGAGAGGGGAGTTCACATGGGCGTAGTCTTCCTGACTCGTGGAGGGGGGTCGTCCGCTGGGTCTAAAGCCTCTGGGAGTGAGGATCCAACTCTCTTAATTTTTCGCTGACCCACACCAATACACAATGAAGAGAATTGGGTCTCTCAGCGGTGGACGTTGGCAATTGGTGTGGGTGGTGGAGGCAATATGATGATGCTGGAAGCACGTATGCAAGCCAGGCGCACTAGGAATGAAAAAAATAAAAAACCAATTTCAGCCAAAAGAATTGTGACCAATATGTGTGGCAGCACATACCTTTTCTTGTGCTTAAACAAGAAGAGTATTTTGGTCTCTTGCTGATCGGTTCCTGGAGGCGGATGCCTGCAGATTAGGTTGCCGCTCCGGCCACTGTTGGGCGTAATGGTAGCGGACTTCCAAATTGTTCAAAATAATTTGTAGATTTGCACAGCCGACGCGGTAGTTATTGAGCTATTCTGGGTTTATAGCTTATGGCACAACGCGATGCACTACTTCTGTCGAGACTTATGATTATTTCGAATTTTCGTCCGATTTTAACCTCACACGTATAGCAAAGGGGAGCTATCCGACGTGGAGTAGGCACTTTAGAAATGAGACCGATCAGCAAAGAGGCTGAATGCGGCCGCGTGTGGGCTTAAATAGGCCGAAATTCCATAGGACAAGCTTTTTCTATCGAACTAAGCCGAAGTTGGTTGCGCTTAAGAACAGAGAGATAGTTTTCTCTCTTTAAGCTCTGTGCTGGAAGAGGTTGGCAATTCGACTGCATTTAAGTTTCTCGCATGCGACAATTTTCGTCAACTATGCCATGGGACAAAAAGATGTGCAATTTTGATTTGTTGATAGAAACAAAAACCACGGCCATTACACCACCCGATAATATGACACCGTAAGACGGAAATATTAGCGGGAATTAGATTCGAATATCTTTGGCATGATAAGTGCCCATCTCCTTGCCTTGCAAATCTTCAAGCTGATAATAACAATTTCCAAGTTTTTTTCTAATGCGACATTTTACGAATTGTGGACCGAGTTTTGCATTGAAGTTTTGCGAAAACTTGCTAAGGGCAAAGTTGCGTCGGAAAACTTCTTGGCCTTCCTTGAATGATACAGGTTTTGAACGTAAATTATATTGATCCACATTCCGATCATACGCTTTATGAATATTAGCTTGAATATCCTTTCGCAATAAGGCTAAGTTGTCCGATCTTGAAATTAGAACAATAGGCTCTTCAAGTAATGACAATTCTTTTAGCAATTTGTAATCAGACCCATGCGTAATCATATCCAGACCGAATAGAGCTCGGTATGGAGAACATCCTATGGATTGATGCAAGGCAGATCTTAGTGAGCATGAAATGCTGGTGAGATGTAAGTCCCATTCAGTCTGATCTTGCTTTAAATAAGACCGAACTGCGGCTAACAGGGAGCGATTAACGCGTTCCGCGGCATTGCTTTGAGGGGAATATAACGCAGTGTACACATGGTTTATGCCTAATTCAGTGAGAAAAGCGTTGAACTCCCGACACTTGAATTGGCTGCCATTATCACTGACAATTGTTTCGGGCACCCCATAGCAATGAAATATTTGTTTTAAGAGAAAATCTTGCACAAGCTTGGAGGTAAACTTTTTCAAGGGCTGCAACCAGTGATACTTGCTAAAGTGATCAAGGACGATCAACAAGCCCACATGGCCATTTTTGCTACGAGGATATGGTCCAAGCAGGTCTATGTAGAGCCTTTGAAAAGGTCTACAGGACGGGCTGTGAGCACCCATGGGAGGACGTAGCGTATAATTAGGGGCTTTTGTCTCCTTGCAAATGTCACAATTGCGTATATAAAGGCGCACATCTTTTGCCAAGCCAGGCCAAAAAAGATGACGACGTATCTTTTCGATGGTTTTGTGCATACCCGCGTGAGAGGACGTGCAACTGTCATGTGCTTGTTTAAGGACATCCTTCCTAAGGCTCTCTGGAACCCATAATTTCCAAGAGTTTTGTTCTTGTGCTGCATCTCCCTGAGCATGTTCTGTGCGAATATACAAGAATTTATCGACCTGTTTTATATCAGGGAATCTGGCTTTTCTTTCGATATACGAATTCTTGAGAGCCGTATACGTTTCATCAAGAAAAGCATCGGAATCTAGGTTTATGACAGGACCCATGTCCAATGCAGAGATGTCATTTTCACCTAGTCGTGATAACGCGTCGGGAACTATATGAAATTTTCCTCTACGGTGGGAAATGGAAAATTTGAATTGCTGCAGACGGAAGACCCATCGAGCTAGTCTGCCAGAAATGTTCTGCTGACGCATAAGCCAAAGCAAACTCGAATGGTCAGTTACTACTTCAAACTCCTGAAGCTCTAAGTAGCATCTGAACTTTTCGATGGCGAGAATGACGGCCAAGCACTCACGTTCAGTAACACTATAGTTACGTTGTGCTCTACTCAATTTCTTCGACATAAACGCGATCGGCTTCTCTTCCTTTTCCTTAGATAACTGTACAAGGACGGCGCCAATGCCGAAATCGCTGGCGTCGCAATGCAAGTAAAATTTCTTCTCGAAATCTGGATTTGTTAGGACAGGGGCGGAGGTTAAAACCAATTTTAACTTGTCCATGGCTAACTGCGCCTCGGTTGTCCAAACAAACTTGGATTTGGTGGATAATACATCCGTAATGGGACAGGTGAGATCTGCGAAGTTGTGGATAAACCGGCGGTACCAACCACAGACTCCAAGAAATCCTCGAACCTGTTTCAGATTCTTAGGGGCGGGCCAATTGACAATGCAGGAAATTTTCGCAGGATCTGTGCAAATTCCTCCACTACCAATAAGGTAACCCAGGTAATTAACACAGGTAACGCAGAATTGGCTTTTTGCCAAGTTTAGCGTAAGGTTGGCTTTGCGAAATTGCTCCGCAAGACGAACCAACACTGCGAGATGGGATGAAAAATCCTCAGACACAACACACAGGTCGTCGAGATAACCAAAGACGCAGTATCTGAGATCAGGCGGGATAATAACGTCCATAAGACGACACATAGTTGACGGCGCGTTGCACAGGCCAAACGGCATCACTTTAAATTGATAAAGTGGTCGTCCTGGGACCGTAAAAGCTGTCAACTGTTTCGATTCTACGCTAAGCGGGATTTGCCAGTAGGCATCTTTAAGGTCGAGCTTGGAAATGATGTTCGCTTTGGGCAGCCTTGCAATTATCCCCTCGATGCTAGGCAAAGGGTAAGCATCCTTTTTTGTGGCCTCGTTTATTTTGCGTGCATCCAGGCAAAGGCGGGCTTTGTTGGGTTTAACCACAAGACGCATCGGGGAACTCCAAGGGCTGACAGAGGGTTCAATCACATCGAGCTCAATCATGCGATCGATTTCTGCATAAAGTAGTTTCTCTACAGCGGGGCTTACCGGATAAAACCGTTGTTTAATGGGCCTCGTTTCTCCCACATCTATGTGATGTTCGACCAAAGTGGTACGACCTAAGCCTTCAGAGGCGTTGGGGAACAGCTGTTTTACTACTGAAAGCTGCTGTAGCTGTTGATGACTCAACGGATATGCATTTGCATCAGGAGTTTCAACGGAATTAGCTTGTATAGAACAGATGATATTTGGAGCCAGTTGAAACACGCTCCAAAAATCGTGACCTAAAATAAGTTTTTGCTTAATGGTGGGTATGATATAAAGCTTCAGGGGTTTCGTAATGTTGTTATACGTCATATTAACGTGTAAAACACCTACAATCTGTTGATTTTCTCCACCAGCGGTTCTAGCATGAGACTTCAAAGACTTGAATTCAGCAAGTTTTGAGAAGTCTTCAGTGGCAAGTACCGAGCCAATGCAGCTAATGTTCGCCCCGGTATCCAATAGACCAAGTTCTGTATATTCCAGGAACGACACTTCTGCATAGCTGCGCAAATCGTTGGAGTTACTAAAAATTGTAGAAACTAGTAATTTTTGGTTTCTTTTTATATCTTTGTAGTATGACTTTAAACGTAATGTACGTTTACTAAGTTTGGGCTCATTATTTCTAAATATCCGATTCCTTACTTCTAAGTAATTCTGAAGCCGTTCTTCATATGGGCGAAAGTGAAGGGGAACAGGAATAAACGCTTCAGAGTTTGGCTCACACTCAACCGGATCGAGATCAGCAGTGCAAGGCAAAACTCTAGGATTTTCTTCAACAAGCGAAGGATTTATTGGTTCGGGGGCACCCTGTTGGTGGTGGGTGCACCCGTTCGTCGGTTTTCCGATCGCTTTTGGAGACAGTTTTGGCATTGTGGCTTGTAAACATTGGGTTTGCCACATCCGTAACAAAATATACGGCGAATAGCTAAACAATTTTCCCAAATATGACCCAACTCGTCGCAGTTCCAGCATTTTATGTTCGCATGAGCAATACGCAGGGCTGCAAGCTCTGCTTCAGGTGTTTGAGGTTCGTCCAAGTCTGAGCAGGGGTCAGCTTCGTCCAAGGCGTATACTTGACGACGAGGGACTACTGGCTTCGATTGCCTTAAAGAATCAGTGCGGCCACCAAGTTCGAACGATAAGTTTTCACTCATCTGCACAAGGCGACGTAGATGGCCAACCGTGTATACCGGTTGATACAATAGCTTCTGACGAATATCAGGCAATAAATTATTCTTTAGAATTTCAAGTAAGTCGCCTTCTTCTACCCTAACTGCGGCTTTGTCGATTAGGGAAACGACTGTCTCATAAAAAGTAGAAAAAGATTCTCCAAGTTTCTGCTTGCGTGATCTAATCAACTCCATGGTCATAAAATCAGAGCGATAGTCGTTATAATGCTGGCGTAAAGAAGCACAAATATCTGACCAAATAATGTGATCCACTTTCTTATGGTATCGCCAATACCAATCTCGTGCTTTTCCATTAAATAGTACGTGCATATGTTTACACATGTCCTTAAAGTCACTTTCTAAAGTCTCGTCGGTGAGAGACTTAACACGATAAATGAATTCTTCCACTCCTAGGCCTTCGGCGGATCCATCAAAGTGTAAGTTCCACTTCAGCATGGTATCGGCGGTCTTGCGAGTATATGTGGAAGAAACTATTGGAGAAACGGTTTCCTTTTCAGGTGGAGATACTACTTGTGTACATCCCAGATTAGAGTGAACGCCAACATTCAAGGACGACAGCACTCTAGAGATAGTTTCTTCAATCATCTCTTGAACTATTGTTTGATCAACTTGATTGTAATGACGAGTATTTGATGTACGCGTCTGCCTGCCTCTCTGTCGACCACGGGTGGATCTAACTGGAGCAGGTGCGGCGTGGTTAGTGCTTTGGCTAACATCTAGAGCGGATGAAGCAGCAGCACTATCGTTTAATGATTGAGATTCTGGAACACTAGCTGGACCAGGGCCTTGAGCTTGGTTCAAAGCCTTAGTCAAGTTGCGAGTTCGAATTCTTGTCGCCATTGGTGCAGGTGGGACTGCTGGTGGGGCAGCTTGATGCCTTCGAGGAGGCGTGCAATTGCCTACAACTAATTTTGCATCGGAAGATTGGATCGGTGTGTTACATGTGTGACAATTAGGGTTATCTTTTATCCAATTCTCGAAGCAAAGTTTGTGAAACACGTGCTTACATGTTAATAAATAGCAAGGGTGAGTGTCATTCATAAGACTGGCACAAATTCCGCATTGACTTTCAGTGTCAACCACTAATGGCATTTCAGGGGGGCTACGATTAACGGGCATATTCATAAAAAAAATGTTCCTGAGTTCGACGTATGTAACTTTTTTTTTAAAAAAAAAAACCAAAAAAAAAAATAAAAAAAAAGAAGGAAAAAAAAAAAAAAATTTTTAAACAAAACAAAAAACCAAAAAAATAACTAAAATTTAAGGGCCACTACAAAAACACACAATCGAACCGGAGGGTGTACCGGATATAAAGACAACAAAAAATCAACCTTTTTTACAATCAAGATGAAGGGATACATGAAACATATACTCCTGACCTATGGACACAATACACAAATATACGTTAAGAATTATTTTAAGTGCCAGAATAGACTAGCGAAACAGAGAAGTAGGTTAAAATATTTGCTGAGTTGTAAAAATTATAACATCATACCCAAACACCTGCGAGGAAAAACATCAGCGTTTAGACATAACTTCAAGATGGACACAACGAGGAAAACACTGATAACATTAGAGACAAATTTTCTATTGAAAATTCTAAACTTAGAGATCAAGGAAACCCAGACACAAATTCATATCATAAACAAAACCCAAACACATCAATACCAAATACTAAAGAACACTATGGATAGGCAAGATTTGTTAGATCTTGAGAAGGACCAAAAACTAGCATACCAGAGAATCAGGACAAAAACAGACGAAGGAATTGAAAGGAAAGTTGCAAAGGAAAAAACAGAATTAATGAAAACACACAACATAAGCCTAAATAAAGATTGGTTTATCAATCAAACGGATGTGTACTTCCCAGAGGAGAGCCAATATCTGTTATCACTAGGTCCCAAATTTGCACTACCGATCACGAATAGGAATGTATCACCAATACATATTATAGCGGATTTAGAACAAGGTATAACAACGATTGAAGATGAAAAACAAAGGGACATTACAAGAGGAAAACTAGCATCCAAATTAAACAATTTCAAAAACACACGAAAAATTAACCAAAAAAACAAACTTATACTAGGAATAGCGGAAACAACGGAAAAAATAATTAAAGAACATCAGGACAAAATTATAATAACCCAAGCAGATAAAGGGAACAAAACAGTCGCAATGTACAAAAAAGACTATCACGAAAAAATGAAAATCCTTTTGAACGACAAGACGACATACAAGACAATGAGAACTGACCCGACTCAACAATTAGTACGGAAAAATAATACAATAGTCAACACACTATATAAACAAAACTATATTGACACTAAGCTTAAACAAAAACTATACTGTTCTGGAGGAATCGCACCAAGGATCTATGGACTACCGAAAATACACAAGGAGAACACACCCCTTAGACCTATTGCAGCGTCCACTAACGTCCCATGCTATAAGCTAGCCAAACATATTGGAAGTATTCTAAAAAACATCACCTCGGAAGAATACAACATTCAAAATTCAACGGAGTTAAAAACTAAGCTACAAAATACAACACTGTCCGAAAATGAAATATTGGTATCTTTTGATGTTGTATCACTCTTCACCAATATCCCAGTCAACCTAGCAATACAGATTATCATGAACAGATGGACAGACGTATCGCACCACACCTTAGTACCAAAACAAAAATTTAAGGAAATTCTGGACTTTATACTCCTTGAGAACAACTACCTGACATATAACGACACAGTGTTCCACCAAATATATGGTATGCCAATGGGCAACCCACTTTCTCCAACAATCGCCAATATTGTCTTAGACAAAATACTTGACGATGCAATAAAGGATCTAAAAGGGAATAATATCAACATAAAACATATAAGGTTGTCAAAAAAGTCTTGCGTTATTTCCGCAAGCTTGTCTTTGCAAGCGCGTAGTTCTAGTTGTATTCGTCGCATCGGTTCACGCTAGAGCTTTTTGGAAAGCTCTTTTCACGCGCTAACACGTGTTTGATTTATTGTTGTTTATTTTTAGTAGTTCGTGAGTTATAGCGTCGCAAACATGGAGCAAAATAAAGAGAAAATACGGCATATTTTACAGTACTTTTACGATAAAGGCAAAAATGCATCTCATGCTGCCAATAAAATTTGTGCAGTTTATGTACCCGATACAGTTCCCATTTCCACCGCACAACGATGGTTTCAACGTTTTCGTTCTGGTGCAGAGGAGATCGAAGATGCGCCACGGTCCGGAAGGCCTGTCGTCGAAAATTGCGATAAAATCGCTGAATTGATCGAAAGAGACCGGCATAGTAGCAGCCGTAGCATCGGCCAAGAGCTGGGCATGAGTCATCAAACCGTTATAAACCATTTGAAGAAGCTTGGATTCAAAAAGAAGCTCGATGTATGGGTGCCACACGACTTGTCGCAAAAAAACAATTTAACCCGTGTGGATGCATGCGAATCGCTTCTGAATCGCAACAAAATCGACCCGTTTTTGAACCGGATGGTGACTGGCGATGAAAAGTGGGTCACTTACGACAACGTGAAGCGCAAACGGTCGTGGTCGAAAAGCGGTGAAGCTGCCCAGACGGTGGCCAAGCCTGGATTGACGGCCAGGAAGGTTCTGCTGTGTGTTTGGTGGGATTGGCAGGGAATCATCCCCTATGAGCTGCTACCCTATGGCCAAACGCTCAATTCGGACCTGTACTGAAAACAACTGGACCGCTTGAATGCAGCACTCATGCAGAAGAGGCCATCTTTGATCAACAGAGGCTGAATTTCCTTCCATCAGGACAACGCCAGGCCACACACATCTTTGGTGACGCGCCAGAAGCTCCGGGAGCTCGGATGGGAGGTTCTTTTGCATCCACCGTATAGTCCGGATCTCGCACCAAGTGATTACCACCTATTTCTGTCCATGGCGAACGAGCTTGGTAGTCGGAAGTTGGCCACAAGAGAGTCCTGTGAAAATTGGCTCTCCGAGTTTTTTGCCAATAGGGAAGCGAGCTTCTATAAGAGGGGCATTATGAAGTTGGCATCTCGTTGGGAACTCGTCATCGAACAAAACGGCGCATATTTGACTTAAATCGCATTATTATAACCAATTTTATGAACAATTGAAAATTCAATAAAAATACCGCAAGACTTTTTTGACAACCTTATATATCAAAATATGTGGACGACATAATCTGCATAATAAAACGTGAAGACATAGATAAGACCATGCAGACTTTAAACAGACAACACCCTAGAATTAAATTCACCATAGAAAGGGAAATTCAAAACAAAATAGCCTTTCTAGATATGGAACTCATCAGAGAAAACGAATCTCTGAAGTTCAATTGGCACACAAAGAAAATTGCGTCTGGTAGAATAATGAATTACCACTCAAACCAGCCAATTAGCCAAAAAATAAACACAGTTAGGAACATAATACGAACAGCATACACCTTGAGTGATGAAAGGTTTAAACCAGCAACATACATAAAAATAAAGTCAAACTTGATAAAAAACTGCTATCCAGAACATCTGATTGACAAACTCATAACAGATGTAATAAGCCAAAAAGGGAAAAATAAAAACATAAACAAATCAAACACAGAAGCAACACGGCAATACATCAGCGTCCCATATGTTGACAATTTAACAAACAAACAAACGATCGCGAAAATAATGCCAAAAGACACCAACAACATAACATATGCATACAAAGCGCACACAAGTACAAGACGATTATTCACAAACACTAAAGACAAAATTGAGAAACAACAACAACAGAACGTAGTATATGAAATAAGATGCACTGGAAGAGAGGGAGAGAGTTGCTCTGGTGTATACGTGGGAACGACAAAGAGAGCACTCTCAACGAGAATAACGGAACACAGACGAGATGCGGAAAAACAAAAGGCCACAACAGCACTTGCACAACACTTAACAGAGACGGGACACACAGCTGATTTTGACAATGTAAACATACTTGACCAAGAGAGAAGAGAGCGAGCGCGGATGATGTTAGAAAGCCTAAGAATCCAGCAAAGAGGCACAAACTCACTTAACTTTAAAGAAGACGTGCAGGAAACAAATTTTATTTATGCGGCAGTAATAACAAATGAAAAGTGGCAAAAACAACAGATGACGAGGAAATGTTTGACAAATTCACAAATAGACGACGGATAACACCAGAAGGATGGAAAGCGGCAATACTAGGATTAAAATCAGACAAACAAAACTTTTTGACCAAAAATAATTGATGTATGTATGTGTGAAAATATCTGTGTTATTAGGTTAAAGTATATGTAACATATGTTTTCTCCTCTTGTTTATATGTTTATATGTTTTTTGAAAAAAATAAAATGCAGACTCCCTGAAGAAGACGTTACAAACGTCGAAACGCGTAGGAGAAAAATGGGAATAAAATAAAATGTTTTTATTCTCATGAACCACAACGGCCATAACAACCCAAAAAAAAAAAAAAAAAAAAAAAAAAAAAAAAAGACAAAAAAAAAAAAAAAAAAAAAAAGAATAAATTTAACACAAAAAAAAAAACCGTGTTTTATAAAAAATAGATATTTATATTGGGCTATTGTAATTAAATCTGATTGAAACTTAGTAACTTGATCTGGGTCCTTATAATTTTTATTATTCGGCAAGTGTACGCATATGAAGCATTATCACCAGTTCCAGACAACAATTCAAATTATAATTCTTCCAGTTCAACATTAGAAGTATCCAATCAGCTATTATGTCTTTGGATTAACCGAATTCCTATTAGCAAAGCAGAGAAAAGTATATCATAGGGACAATCAGTATTGATATCGGATCTTTGCCCAATGTACAATATTCTGGAATTGTATATGACAGTATTTCCAAACTATAACCTCAAAAATGCGGCTTATCCTAATCATAAGAAGTCAAACGAGCAAATATTGTGAGAATTAAATTTATGTTTATAGAGGATGTCCGATGCTATAATTTTATTTTCACTCTAGCTAGTAAAGTCAAATCAGTTTCTCGGCATGGTATCCTTTCAGAATAACCAGCATCGTAGACTTAACGACTGAACCAAATACTCCAGAATTAACACATGCGGAAGTTTGACCAAAAAAATCAAAACAACATCAGCAGTGTAATACCAGAATTGCACGAATGATCTCAATTTCATTTCTCAACACAAAAAAGGAAAGGGAGCACTATCAACAAATAAAAAGTTTTAAGTTACTCCTGGGTTGATCTGGGCCAAAACTTTCTAAAGCCAAAGTTTGTATATAATTGACTAAACTCAGCTCCACATACTGGGAGCCAATATTTTAAGTAATGGTCTAGACTAAGCCACACGTTCTGGGCGCCAAAAATTTTATGTAGTGGTTGCTAGGGTGTCTTCGAGAAGGGCTTGGTTGTCTTCCATCGGGGCACAGCTTTTCATAAGCACCTACACACAGTTAGAGGGACACGGCAGGCGAGATCCTCTGGTTCCGTAGCTCATTCGGCGATGGGGTGGGTTGTTGCCATTCCATAACTGCATCCACACAAACTTTAAAGATAGGACCTCTACGGAATTTAGATAGGGAGCTAGACTCCACGAAATCAAATCAAACGACTCAAATTAAGATCAGTAACAAATTTACAATTTTACATCTACAAATTTACAAATTTACATCTCTACCCTACCCAACCATAATCTCCAGCGCTGCACTTTAGCGGAGATACCCTGTTAGAACTTCTCCTACCCTTTTATGTTACATGTCGCTCAGGAACAGATAAAACTTTAGTAGTTCATTTCAAACGTTATAAATTCAGATGTTTATTCATAAAACTCAAGGAGGGGCCAAACATAATTCATCGTTTGGACTAGTGGGTATTACTTAATTTAAGCATAGTTTTAATTAACCTAGAATTTTAATTAGCATTAAATTTACTGTATGTATGTGTGTTCGTGATTATATAATTGCATAATTCTTGTATGTGTAAGTCAACTGCTGCAAATTATTTCATTGAACGCAAAGGGAAAAATAGCTAATCTAATTATTTTATAAGTATTTTGTTTAAATTAAATTTCTAAATTCATGTTGGATAGTATAGGTAGGTATTATAATTATTATTTATGTAGATGAATGCCAAAGAAAATGATTTAAACTTCAATTTTTAAAATTCATAAGTACTTGTAAGCAAACATTTGGCAGTCACTGTGTAAAGAGTTTACTAGAGGCCAGCGCGACAGCTGTTCTTCTAGCACTGATCGGCTAACAAAGATGTGTTTGTTGTTGTTGCATGCGATATTTTCTTGTATTTATGTTTTTATAGCATGTGAATATTTATGGCAACACTTGTTTTGGTTTAGGACTTTCGTTTCATTTCGTTACTTTAAATTCACTTTGGCAATTAAAATCTTTTTATTTGTTAATAAACAGTTAGGCTAAGCGATCACCAATTTGGACATAGAAGCGTACTTTTACCGCTGTTCTATATATATGCAAAATTGTATATACATAAAAATTGGTCCAACTTAGCTCTGCTTGCGAACAAGTGGGGGAAAGAAATCAATAAAAAGATCTACATACATCCATCCAAAAGCTCGATCGTTGCAAGGCCTTACAGCGCGACTTTGTTGATGTTGTTGTTGTTGGTATATGCTGTACGGGCTATAAGGTGGTTAATTTAATGGTTTAATTCACTTTCCTTCATTTGCAAACAATTTCTCTGTGGCCATCAATAGGCCTGCCATGCGCTAGTTTTTTTTCTCGCACCAACAACCACACACACTTTTGCTGCTACCATGTACCAACTACTAGTTGACCAAGGCTTTCGGGCCTACAATTGATGCACTTGTGGGGGTTCTATTTTTATAGTTTTTGGCGATATTTGTTACGAACAAAAATGTCATCCACACGACATGAGCCGGACTTGGGGAAGGTCGCGATCAAACTAAATCTGCGTGCTAAGTGGAAGCGCGCGTAAACGAAAGCTTTCGGAGAGGAGAGTTCACATGGGCGTAGTCTTCCTGACTCGTGGAGGGGGGTCGTTCGCTGGGTCTAAAGCATCTGGGAGTGAGGATCCAACTCTCTTAATTTTTCGCTGACCCACACCAATACACAATGAAGAGAATTGGGTCTCTAAGCGGTGGACGTTGGCACTTGGTGTGGGTGGTGGATGCAATATGATGATGCTGGAAGCACGTATGCAAGCCCGGCGCACTAGGAATGAAAAAAATAAAAACCAATTTCAGCCAAAAGAATTGTGACCAATATGTGTGGCAGCACATATCTTTTCTTGTGTTTAAACAAGAAGAGTATTTTGGTCTCTTGCTGATCGGTTTTTGGAGGCGGATGCCCGCAGATTAGGTTGCCGCTCCGGCCACTGTTGGGCGTAATGGTAGCGGACTTCCAAATTGTTCAAAATAATTTGTAGATTTGCACAACCGACGCGGTAGTTATTGAGCTATTCTGGGTTTATGGCACAACGCGATGCACTACTTTTGTCGAGACTTGTGATTATTTCGAATTTTCGTCCGATTTTAACCTCACACGTATAGCAAGGGAAGCTATCCGACGTGGAGTAGGCACTTTTGAAATGAGACCGATCAGCAAAGAGGCTGAATGCGGCCGCGTGTGGGCTTAAATAGGCCGAAATTCCATAGGACAAGCTTTTTCTATCGAACTAAGCCGAAGTTGGTTGCGCTTAAGAACAGAGAGATAGTTTTCTCTCTTTAAGCTCTGTGCTGGAAGAGGTTGGCAATTCGACTGCATTTGAGTTTCTCGCATGCGACAATTTTCGTCAACTATGCCATGGGACAAAAAGATGTGCAATTTTGATTTGTTGATAGAAACAAAAACCACGGCCATTACGCAATACCGGACGAATCAACGTATTTATCAGCGGCTAACATAATCGTGGCTTTATTTACGGCGATTGAAATAAATTTGCTCTTGTCACAACACATGTGCGAAGTAGCGCCACCATCAAGGCACCAAGTATTTGTTCTGTCCTTGACTGCATTACCGTGAATTAAAAAATTTGATTGTTCTTTTTGTTTTCATTTTCCGCTTCTTTATTTTTTATTCTACATTCACTCGAGCGGTGGCCTGGCTTACCGCCATTGTAGCACTTCCCCTTAAATTTGCGATTCTCTTCATATTGTTCGTCGCGTTTGGAATTTTCGCGAACTGTTGGTTTCTTTTTCGTTGCTGATTCTCGTATGTTTTGGTATACACAGCTTGGGCTGCCACTTCGCGTTCATCTTTTTCCTCTTTTCTCGAACCTTCTCCTAAGAATTTGTTTTTTACTGTATCGAACTGCGGCAGCTCGTCGCTTGTTTCGATAGCGACGACAAAATTTTCCCACGAATCAGGCAAACGTGACAGAAACATAATAGCCAACTCCGCCAATTTTTCTGTTATGTTCATAAATGAATTCACATACTGTGCTGCGTTGTCGCCATGCTGCATTTTAAGACGTAACAGTTATTGGTATAACTGCACTTTTTTGATTGGTTCCGCTGGTAAATGGATGTTACGCAATTTTTTCCATACTTCTGCCGAGGAGAACTGAACTCTTGCTGCGAGAGAGAGAACAAATGGTGTTGCTAGATGGGACGTATTTAGCTTACATGAAGTAACGATCTTTCAACAGACCCTTTTATCAAAATTTAATTGTCGTATGCCGGAGTGTTGTACTGTGTAGTAAGTCAGTACAAATTTTCATGTAAGAAGTTTGGCATTAATTCGGCACGGGTTATCATTGTCCAATCTCAATAATATTTAATTTGTGAGTTAATGAGGTCAAACAGAATAAAAACAGAATAAATAAAAAAAATTTCCTTATGTTTTGGGGCACATTAATGTGCATGTGTACAGTACATATAAAAGTTTACATATTTGATATTACTAACCTGCTTTTGTCAATCCTCCGATAGCAAAATTATTTCTGGCCCATCCAAAATCGGTGGCTCAATGTAAAAAAAACCCTCTCCCATTTCAGCACGCGCAAAGCTTCTATGGGTGTGTTGTTCACTGTAATGGAAGTTAAATATGTATTGAAATAAAGCTGTCAGGAACAGTCATGAAATTTTAGTTATATTTAAGTAACGGTAAGTACCGTGAAAATTTGTACCAAACGCTTGCCTATTTAATTTAATAAGCAAGGAATCCGATGTCATCTGCGCAATAATCTGACGCAAAAGGAACAGAGCAAACGAACCGTTATACCATTGGCGGTGCTCTTAGTGCGGTTTTTTTTCGTATCTTACATCTGTTTGATGTCGTTTTTACGTCTTTCTCTCTGACTAACAGAGTTTCTTCTCGATAAATTTAGATTTTTTTAGCTATTTTAGCTGGTTTAGCTCGTTTGCCTTTGTTTTTTTGCATTTGCTTGTTTTTAGAAAAATTCTTTAGTAGTAGTAATCTTTATTTAAATTAAATTTGAACATGAGGTCGATGTACAAGAATAAATAAATAGAAGAACAACATTTTTAAAATTTAGACAAAAAATGATTTACATTTAACGATAATCGACATGGTTTGTATCCGTCAATCGATCGCCGCACGCTCCGCCTTTGCTGTCACAACCTAATACACCTGGCTTCCCGGGTCGTCCCCAGATACCAGATCGTTCGGTTACGAAACATCGGCGTAGCGCAGTGGCTTTAGTAGTAGTAGTAGTTGTATCTTTATTTTTTATTATTATTATTATATAAAGATATAAAAAGTTAATTGGCATGGAATATATCCGTCTGCCAAACTCAGCTCACTTCGAGGATGCCTGCCACTTTCGGGTACTACATGCAGCTGCCCCGCTCGTCGCGAGATACCACATCGTTCCTCTTTAGTGACAGTGCTGGTCCCCTTCAAGTATACTCGTTGATAATATTCTGCCGGTATCTCAGAGTCTCCTTTAAGAACTCAGCTAGAATGTGCCAGTCTTCACCGTTTAGAACCGCCAAGTATTCTTCCTTTGTTAAAAATGACTTCCTCCAGTGTAACCGCCTGAGTTCGCTGAGAATGGGGCATATTGCGATAAAGTGGAAAACGTCTTCTCTAACCCGTAGGTTACACAGAGAACATTCTTCGTTTGCTGTCGGTATATGTGGCATAAAATTTAAGGCGAGCAGTTCAACTCGTGCCTTAAATATTAGTGATATGCTGAAGGAGTCATAAATGTCGTTGAAATAATTTTGTTCGTTTAAGTTGTGGTTCAATAATTTGTATGTGTTTCGGGTGCTACTCTGGATTGCTTTCTGTTCGTAGTTTGCTCTGGCTTCTACTTCCTCCCTTTGGATAATTGATTGTTGCGTTTTGGGCCAGTCGTGAACGTCACTTTCATTCCAATGAATATTGTGCTTTCCAGCTAGTGTTACCAGGTGTGTGAATGTAGAGTGGGTGGCAAAATTCTTTATATTCAACACCTTTTTTTCTGAAAACCATGCCGATAGACGCCAATTATATTCCCTGTTTTTAAAAACTCTAAAATCAAAGGTAAATTTTACCATAGTTTTAGAAAAGTGTTTTTGGAAAAAAGCGCCCTGAATTTCAGAAAAAACTCTCCTTTTTTCGCTTTTAGAAAAGTTTTTTCTCAAACTTTTTTTATGGCATATTTTTGAAGTTCTATAAAACTTTTTCATTTAATTAGAAAATTTTTCTAAATACCAAGGCAAATTTAAAATTAAGGCGAATTTCTAAAATTCATGCCAAATTTTTTTCTGAGAGTAGAAAAAATTATATATGTATATTGACATATCCAGTATTCACCTTACCCTTTTTACAATATTAATACCCACTGTACAACCCTTTTTAAACACATGCAAACCCACTGTAATTTAAACCGTGGATTTGCCTACCTACGCAGAAAACGTAACGTAAACAAAACCATAACAAAGACATAACGTTAACACAAAACCTCGCATTGGCATTCAAACGAAATCATAACAAAAATCGCGAAATGATTAAACTGACCAATCAGAAGATGCCAGCATGCCAGCATCTAAACAAATTCATTTCCTTTGTCTTTGGCTCATGCCCATTGTCACGTACACCAAAGCGTTCTCTGCCTTTAAATAGACCATAAGCCCAGAATTGTACTTTAGTCTTTAAAACATCACCAAACCATTCACTTGGATTTAAATAAAGAAATAAAGCTGAATTAATTTATTTTTTTATTTGTGATCAAAAACTGAACATGTAATTGGCGCAGCCGGTAGGATCTTCGTATAAATGTAAAATCGTTTGTTCGTGAGTAATACGACCAATTTGAGAAGGCTTATCCATACAACTGGTATCATTTCTGGTCAGCTTGTGCAATTGCGCACGGTGTTACAAATTTAATCGAACCCTTTTTTTAAAATGCGCGATCCGCAAAAGATCTTAACGTGTCAATTTAAATCAAATTGTGAATCCAATTGTGTGATTAAAATCATCTTGATTTATTGACCAACTGCAAATAAACTAAGCCACCAACACATTTAAAAAAAAAATGGATCCTCCACTTGCAAACATTATCACACCACCTGCCATGGTCCTGTTAAAAGACCAAAATCTCAGCCAACTTTTGCAACAAATTCGAAATGTACCAACCTTTGGCTCCATTTATAAGAAGGGTTGACTACTTACTCCGACATTATGGCAAAAACAACAAGCGCCAACAGAGCATCATCTTCGAGGCAATTGAGATCCAGATTTCAGGCGATGCGCAGAAGCTTCTCCAAATGTGGCAGATCAATGATTGGGTCGGGCTAAGGCAAGCCCTTATTTCCGAATACAAAACACAAACACCTATAAAAGAACTTCTAAGACGACTATATAACACAAACTACCAAGGAAACCTCCGTAAGTTCTGCGGCGATGTCGAAAGATGCTCATCATAAGTAATTAGTTAGAGTTGGAAGGTAACGCTGAAAACTCAAGATTGTATACAAACTCCATGACAAATACAGTGAAAAATCTTATTCAAAAGAAATTACCTAATAGACTTTTCATGACTCTCTCAAGACATGACATCTCAACAATTTTAAAACTAAAACAAGTGGCACAAATGGAAGGCTATTATGAAGAGTCAGACCATGTTATCAACAATAAATTGGAAAAGTCTAAATTTACCATTAAGCATACAAAAAACACTCATCCCCAGCCTACTAACCAATATAATCCCAATTATTACTCACTGAATAATTACTCAAAGAGACCAAACCAAACTTACCTCCGTCGAACAGACAGACAAATATCAGTTCAGGTCAAAATAAAGGACTAATGCGAGAATTCAGACAAAATTTACAACAAGGACAAATGAACAATCCAACAAATTTTAATCGAAATACCCAAAATCAAGTTGGTCCAATACTAAATCAACCTAAACGTATGAGGGAAAATTTTAGTGACTCACGAAAAATGCAGGTTGATGAACATTATCAACAAACAGAATGCAATGATCAGCCAGAATTAAATAATTATCAGCAAAGTCAGGGTGAAGTAATCAATCACGATAATTTTCAAATGAACGCCTCGGGATAAATCACTACATAGAAATCATGATAAATAACATCCGTTACAGATGTCTCATAGATACAGGTTCATCAATAAATATGATGAGAGCAAATTTTCTTAATTTACCAGTTCACACAAAATCTACTTCCATTAGAACTATGAATGGAATTTCAAAATTAAAACATCTAAAACATATCTATTGCACCAAATAAACTTTTCACACAAGACCAGATATTTTTTACACACGACTTTTCACCTCACTATGATTTGCTGTTAGGCAGAAATTTATTAATAGCAAACGGGGCTATTACATATTATATTATGGGTAAAACAGTAATCAGCGATAGAACGTTTGCAAACAGAAATGTTATTTTTGATCCCAATGCAGAAAAGAACTTCAGAGCATGTCTTCAACTTGGAGACCACACAAAAGAAATAAATTACGCTATAAGCAACGAAATCACTACAGAGATAAGAGAGTGAATCATCTAAATGATGAAGAAAAAACAAAACTATTAAACTTACTTAAAAATTTCAGTGACATACGATATCGGGTAAATGACAATTTGACTTTCACGAGTATTGTTAAGCACGAAATTAACACCCAGCATGAAAACCCAGTATATAAAAAAACCATACAGCTATCCTTTTGCTTTTGAAGAAGAAATCGAAAAACAAATTAAGGATATGTTGAACCAAGGTATAATTCGGCACAGCCAATCACCTTATCGTAGCCCATTATGGGTAGTACCAAAAAAGAAAGATGCATCAGGGGTAGAAAAGTTTAGACTTGTTGTAGATTACAGAGGACTAAGCGACATAACTATCAATGACAAATTTCCAATCCCAAATATGGACGAAATTTTGGGAAAACTCGGACGAAGTCTATATTTCACAACAATTCATTTAGCCAAAGGCTTCCATTTATAAAACAGCTTTCTCAACGAAGTTTGGGCATTATGAGTTTACTCGGATGCCATTCGGACTAAAAAATGCACCATCTACTTTCCAAAGGTGTATGAATCACGTTTTGAGAGATTTAATTGGCAAACACTGCCTCGTGTACTTGGATGACATTTTTGCATTTTCAACGTCTCTAGAAGAACATTTGAACTCACTTAAATTAGTGTTTGAGCGATAAAAGCAGGCAAACTTAAAATAACAGCTCGACAAATGTGAGTTTTTGAAACGTGAAGCAGAATTTTTGGGTCACATAATAGGGCCAGATGGTGTAAAACCAAATCCAGACAAAGTCAAAGCCATTAACAATTTCCCAATTCCAAAAACGCAGAAAGAAATCAAATCATTTCTTGGCCTTTGCGGCTACTACAGAAAATTTATCCCACAGTTCGCTAACATAGCGAAACCTTTGACAAAATGCTTAAAGAAAGGTTCGAAAGTAAACATATCAGACGAAGTTTACATCCAGGCATTTAAAAAGTTAAAACAGCTAATCATAAATGATCCAGTGTTGATTTACCCAAATTTTAACAAAAAGTTTCAGCTGACGACAGACGCTAGTAATGTTGCATTAGGAGCAGTACTGTCTCAAGATAATAAACCTATTAGCTACATAAGTCGTACATTAAACGAACATGGAGAAAACTACAGCACGATTAAAAAAGAGTTGTTAGTCATAGTATAGGCAACAAAAACAATGAGACCATACCTATACGGAAGAAGGTTCGAAATACTAAGTGACCACAAACCATTAGTTTGGTTAAGCAACATTAAGGAGCCAAATATGAAACTCCAAAGATGGAAAATAAAGTTGAGCGAATACGACTTAGAAATAAAATATTTAGAAGAGAAACCAAACCACGTGTCAGACGCATTATCTAGAGTTAAGATCGATGAAAACTATTTTGATGACATTACACAAGCTATAGCACATAGCGCTGAGGCAGATAACGCAAATTTAATACCCATAACAGAAAAACCACTTAATTATTTCGCAAGACAGATAGAAATGATTAGGAGTCACACCGACGACGTTGAAGTTGAATCCTATTTCAAGAAAACGAAAATAAGAATTTATTACTCAAACTTGGATACCGAAAAAGCAAAGCAGATAGTGTCTGAATATTTTTGTACTAAAGGAAGCGCAGTATACATTGAACATGATTCGGATTTGGAATTACTACAACAGGTATTTAAAACATTCATTAACACAGTACAAATCTTGAGAGCAAATATAAAACTACAAGATATCAGAAATTATTCAGAGTTCAAAGAAATAATCATTAAAAACCACAAGAAATTATTACATCCAGGCATCGAAAAAATGATCAGGCTTTTTAAAGAATCATACTATTATCCAGATCACCAGAAATTAATTCAAAACATTATTAACGAATGTGGAATTTGCAACAGAGCCAAAATTGAACATAGAAATACATCGCTAACACTAAAAATCACACCTGAAGTGGAAAACTGTTGAGAAATGTATGTGGTTGACATATACACCATAAAAAACCAAAACTATCTGACATGTATTGACTTATATTCAAAATTTGCAAGTATAACCGAATTAAATGTAAAAGATTGGATGGAAGTTAAAAGAGGACTCAATCGTACATTTTATAATATGGGAAAGCCCATTATTTTGAAAACAGACAGGGACAGTGCTTTTATGAGTATAGCACTTAAGGAATGGATTGACAAAGAAGAAGTAACAATACAAATAACAACAAGTAAAAATGGTGTGGCAGATGTTGAACGGCTACATAAGACCATAAATGAGAAAATCCGAATAATTAACACTGACGACAACGAAGAAAATCGACTTATGACAATTGAAATAATACTGTACACTTACAACCACAATATAAAACACAACTCGACTGGTAGAACAGGAACACTCACTTACAATACCCAAAATTTAAAAGAAAGAAAAATCGAAAACCTTTACATTTCCAGACATGACTTTGAAATAAATACTAACTTCAGAAAAGCACCATTATTCATGGTTAATTACATACTCCTTACAAACCCACTGAGAAAATAGAACAAGTTGATGAAGACGATTTTGAGGAAACTAATAGAGGACGTAAAATTAAACACTACAAAACCAATTTTCAAAAACAAAAGAAATTAACAAAAGTAAATATTCACAGGAGGACTCAAACCCAAATCAGGACTCTTAACTTTCACATTGATGTCACTATTATTGTCAACACAACTACTACAAGCGAATAATCAAGCTTTAGATATTAATCCTATTTAAAGTAATTATGGTTACCTATTATTTAACGATAAGGAAGAACTTCAAGGAAAAATAGATTCAATAGCACAAAATAGCGTTCAAATAAACGAACTTAATCACGTAATCGAAGCAGTTAATCAAGGCATCGAAATTTTAAACAAAAACAAAAATGACAAGGAAAATACTAAACTACTCGACTTACCGATATTCAATTTACACCACTTTACAGAATACATTGAAGATTTAGAAAAAGATTAAAAAACCCCTATATGAAATTTTATCGTACCCGGATGACAACGGAAATATTTTACAAGACGAAACACAGTATAAATATTATCTACATAACAATAATTTGTACAACAAAAATACAAAAAAGTTAACTACTAATCCATGCCTATTAAGGATCTTGAACCAAACAAAAACCAGCTGCAGATATACCAAAACTTATTTACTTACACAAACTAACTTTATTGAACCAAATATTATTGTAACAAGGAAGCTACCAAAAACCACTTTAAATCAAAATTGCGAGAAGAATGAAATTGTAATTGAAGGTAATAATTTGATAAAAATCTATAATTGTTCAGTTATACTAAATGAAGTATTTGCAACTAATATAAACTCAGATTACACACAAAACATTTACATAAGAAATAATATTACACGGTTACAACCACTATCGTATATTGAAACAAAAGAAATAATTTTCGAACATAATAAAGAAAATCGAATATATCAGTGTAATCATAGACTTAATCTATAAATATAAGAACATTCCAAAAAGAATTATTGTTAAGAAACAAAACATTATTGAAAACCAAAAAGAACTCCCAGTTAAAACGAACAATTCGGCTTAAATATTGTACCAAAAATGTATCCAGAAATATAAGATCATATTAATTATACGCGTGAGGACACGCTTTCCTTTACGTGTGGAGGAGTGACATATCGAGTATTCACCCTATCCTTTTTACCATATTAATACCCACTGTACAACCCTTTTTAAACATATGCAAACCCACTGTAATTTAAAGCGTGGATTTGCCTACATACGCAGAAAACGTAAAGTTAACAAAACCATAACAAAGAGCCATGCATAGGCCCAACATAACGTAAACACAAAACCTCGTATTGGCATTCAAACGTAATCATAACAAAAATCGCAAAATGATTAAACTGACTAATCAGAAGATGCCAGCATGCCAGCATCTAAACAAATTCATTTCCTTTGTCTTTGGCTCATGCTCATTGTCACGTACACTAAAGCGTCCCTCTGCCTTTAAATAGACCATAAGCCAAGAATTGTACTTTAGTCTTAAAAACATCACCAAACCATTCACTTGAATTTAAATAAAAAAAAAGCTGAATTAATTTATTTTTTTATTTTTGATCAAAAACTGAACATGTAATTATATATTTTTTTTTTTGATTTTAAAGCAGCATTTCATACAGTAAATAGAAGAAGTCTGTCCTACAAACTGAGCAACGATGGTCTATCTACTAAAATGCTCAAGGCAATATTTTAGCTGTACGATAATCAAACAGCATCGATTTGGGACGGTTCCAGACTTTCTGATTGGTTTAACACTAACTGTGGAGTCAAGCAGGTCTGTATTATAAGTCCACTTTTATTCTCCCTTTATATTGACGACATCACACATGCCCTACCAGGAGGTGTTACCTTTGCTAGACAAGTGTTCAAAGTGTTGATGTATGCCGACGACAAGCGTCTTTTTGCCGATTCTCCGCAAATGCTTCAAGAAATGATTGATAAGCTACACGAGTACTTTATATAGTTTTTATATAACCATGTTGAAAACAAGAAGGAATAAAAGACTGAAAAAACTTTTTGGTTATTAATTAACTACCTTTAACAATTGTAATCAGGTTAGCCAGCTAGAGTTTAAGATTTACTTGTATATTATAATAAAATCTATCTCTATAAATATAAAAGAGTGTGTCCTGACTGATTCACTAAAAATTCTGCATGAAAAAACTATTTTTCATCCGATTGGCTTCAAACTCGGTTTTTAAGGATAGAATACGAAATAGTTTGAAATGTGATTTTCCGATGTTGGAAAATTTTACCCAACGATCGGAAAATTTCCGGAAAATTTCTGCATGAAAATAAACCATTTTTCATCCGATTGGCTTGAAACTCGGTTTGTAAGGACAGAATTCGAAATAAATTAAAATGTGATTTTCTGATGTTGAAAAATTTGACCCAACGGTCGGAAAATTCCCGGAAAATTCTGCATTGAAAAAACAATTTTTCACCTGATTGTCTTGAAACTCGGTTTGTAAGGAAAGAATTCGAAATAATTTTAGATGTGATTTCGCCATGTCGGAAAATCAGCCTGGGCGGGAAGTGGATGGGATGTGGGCGGGGCGTGGGAAGGATGTGGGTGAGATTTAGATGGGATGATGGCGGGAAGTGAGAGGGATGTGGGTCGGATGTGTGTGGGATGTCGGCGGAAAGTGGGTGGGAAGTGAATGGGAACTGGAGGGAAGTGGGTGGGTGGTAATTGAGTGGGATGTGGATGGGATGTGGGCGGGAAGTGGAAGGGATGTGGGTGGGATGTGGGTGGGATGTGGAAGGGATGTGGGTGGGAAGTGGGTGGGAAGGGCAAGGGTTGTGGGTGGTAAGTGGGTGGGACGTGGATTGTGGGTGGGTAGAAAATGTGAGGTAAGTGGACGGGAAGTGGGTGGGATGCTAGCTAATACGGGTTCTTCAATGTTGAAGGCGCAGCGAAGCGCGACGGGTATCTCTATATCTATAAAAGAGAGTGTCCTGACTGACTGATTCACTGAGTGGCAATCATCGCACAGCCTAAACGGTAAGAGATGGAATGCTGAAATTTGAACAGCAGTTTCTGTTAGTGGTGAAAATGCGTACTAAGACGGGTTTTAGGAAAATTCCACCCGGAAAAGCTTCGTAAAAGTTTGTATGGGAAAAATGTTAGTTTTCATCCGATTGACTTGAAACTTGGTCTGTAAGCATAGTATGCGAAATAATTCGACATGTGTTTTCCCGATTTTGGAATTTGGATTTTGAAAACAACTATTTTTCATCCGATTGGCTTCAAACTCGTATTATATGAATAGAATACGAAATAGTTTGAAATGTGATTTTCCGATGTTGGAAAAATTGACCCAAGGGTTGGAAAATTCCCGGAAAATTTCTGCATGAAAAAAATATTTTTCATCCGATTGGCCTAAAACTCGGTTTGTTATGATAGAATACAAAACACTTTGAAATGTTATTTTCTGAAGTTGGAAAAATTAATCTGACGGTCGGAAAATTCCCGGAAAATTCTGCATCAAAAAAACTATTTTTCATCCGATTGGTTGAAACTCGGTTTGTATAGACAGAGTACGAAATAATTAAAAATGTGATTTTTCAATGTCGGAAAATCCGCCCTCAGGCGTGAAAATGCCCGGAAAATTCTACATGCAAAATAACTATTTTTCATCCGATTGACTAGAAACTCGGTTAGTTCAGTCAAATGAAAATTCATTTGTGATTTCATTTTCCTATGTTGGAAATAACTCCGGAATACCCACTGGGAAGTGAATGGGATGTGGGTGGGATGTGAGTGGGATATGGGTGGTTTGTTGTTTTCGAAATGGGTGGTAAGTGGTTGTGATGTGGGTGGAATGTGGCGGGAAGTGGGTGAAATGCGGGAGGAATGTGTATGGGATGTGGGTGAAATGCAGATGCGAAATGGGTGGGATGTGGGCGGGAAGTGGGTGGGATGCCGCTGGGATGTGGGCGAGAAGTGTGCGGGTAGTGTGCGGGATTTGGGGGGAAGTGGGTGGGAACTGGGGGAAATTGGGTGTAAAGTGGATGGGATGTGGGTGAGATGTGGGAGGGAAGTGGATGGGATCTGGATGGGATGTGGGCGGGTAGTGGAAGGGATATGGGTGAGATGTGGGCGGGAAGTAGGAGGGAAGTGAGTGGGATGTGGGCGGGATGGTGGCGGAAAGTGGTTGGGAAGTGAGTGGGAACTGGAGTTCAATCTCATTGACTGACTGGTGACCGTCGCACAGCCGAAACCGTAAAAGATATTAAGATGAGATTTTCACAGTAGTTTTATCTGATGTTGAAAAAGAGTACTAAGAACGGATTTTTTTAAAATTCTGTCGGAAAATGTGGAATATTCGCGGAAAACCGTTGTATGAAACTTTTTTGTTTTTCATCCGATCAAGTTCAAACTTATTTTCAAAGATCTATATGAAACATTGTATATCTGGCTGGCTTGAGGTCGGTGGAGAGTTACAATTCAATGTAAGCCAGCCAGATATACAATGTTTGACAAAAATCAGGTCGCAAAAACCCATATAAAAAAAAAATGATCTATATGAAAATTCAACAACATCTGCATACCAATATTCCGGAAAATTACCCCTTCTGGGTGGAAAGTGGGTGGTTAAGGTTGTATGAGTGAAACTTTAGTTGCCAGCGATTAGCTCCAAATTTATTTTCAAAATTACACATACTCCAACATAAAAAAGAGACTTTCAAATTTTGGAAAATCTATCCCCAAAGTCGGAAAATTGACGGAAAACTGTTGTATGAAACTTTTTTGTTTATTATCCGATCAGATTCAAACTCATTTTCAAAGATCAATTCAATTTTTCCCACCCGAAAAAGTCGGAAAAGCGCCGAAAATTGACTTGGAACTTGGTCTGCAAGCATAGTACGCAAAATATTCTACACGTGGTTCCCAACATTGGGAAAACCCGCCCACGAGGAAACTGGCCGGAAAATTCTGCATGGAAAAAACTATTTTTCACCTGATTGGTTTGAAACCCGGTTTGTGAGAATAGTAAGTGAAATAAATTGAGATGTGATTTTCCGATGTTGAAAAATTTAACCCAACGGTGATTGCATTTTCCGATGTTGAAAATACCGGCGGGATGACCACTGGGAAGTGGGAGAATAGTGGGAAAATAGGTGGGTGGAAAGTGGGCGGGAGGTGGTTGAGTAGTGGGCGCGAAGAGGGAGGGATGTGGGTGGGATGTTGGTGGGAGGTGGGTGGAAAGTGGGCGCGAAGTGGGAGGGATGTGAGTGAGAAGTGGATTGGTTTTGGGCGGGAATTGGGTGATAGGTGGGTGGGATGTGGGCGGGAGGTGGGTGGGAAAGGGTGGAAGTTATCTAAGAAGTGGGTGGAGTGCGATGGGGGTGGGAAGTTGGTGGGATGTGGGCGGAAGGTGGGCGGGATTGGGGTGGGATACTACGAGGTGTTACCTTTGCTGGACAAGTGTTCAAAGTGTTGATGTATGCCGACGACAAGCGTCTTTTCGCCGATTCTCCGCAAATGCTTCAAGAAATGATTGATAAGCTACACGAGTACTTTTTATAGTTTTTATATAACCATGTTGAAAACAAGAAGGATAAAGAAGAAGAATAAAAGACTGAAAAAACTTTTTGGTTATTAATTAACTACCTTTAACAATTGTAATCAGGTTAGCCAGCTAGAGTTTAAGATTTACTTGTATATTATAATAAAATCTATCTCTATAAATGTAAAAGAGAGTGTCCTGACTGATTCACTAAAAATTCTGCATGAAAAAAACTATTTTTCATCCGATTGGCTTCAAACTCGGTTTTTAAGGATAGATACGAAATAGTTTGAAATGTGATTTTCCAATGTTGGAAAATTTTTCCCAACGATTGGAAAATTTCCGGAAAATTTCTGCATGAAAATAAACCATTTTTCATCCGATTAGCTTGAAACTCGGTTTGTAAGGACAGAATTCGAAATAAATTAAAATGTGATTTTCTGATGTTGAAAAATTTGTCCCAACGGTCGGAAAATTATCGGAAATTTCTGCATTGAAAAAACAATTTTTCACCTGATTGTCTTGAAACTCGGTTTGTAAGGAAAGAATTCGAAATAATTTTATATGTGATTTCGCCATGTCGGAAAATCAGCCTAGGCGTGAAAATACCCGGAAAATTCTACATGCAAAAAACTATATTTCATCCGATTGGCTTGAAACTCGGTTTGTAGGGATAGAATACGAAATATTTCGAAATGTGATTTTTCGAAATTGGAAAATTTGACCAGGTCGGAAAATGCTGCATAAAAACAACTATTTTTCATCCGATTGCCGATTGGATGGGATGTGGGCGGGTAGTGGAAGGGATATGGGTGAGATGTGGGCGGGAAGTAGGAGGGGAAGTGAGTGGGATGTGGGCGGGATGGTGGCGGAAAGTGGTTGGGAAGTGAGTGGGAAATGGAGTTCAATCTCATTGACTGACGGTGACCGTCGCACAGCCGAAACCATAAAAGATATTAAGATGAGATTTTCACAGTAGTTTTATCTGATGTTGGAAGTGCGTACTAAGAACGGATTTTTTAAAATTCTGTCGGAAAATGTGGAATATTCGCGGAAAACTGTTGTATGAAACTTTTTTGTTTTTCATCCGATCAAGTTCAAACTTATTTTCAAAGATCTATATGCAAATTCAACAACATCTGCCTACCAATATTTCGGAAAATTCACCTTCCTGGGTGGAAAGTGGGTGGTTAAGGTTGTATGGGTGAAACTTTAGTTGCCAGCGATTAGCTCCAAATTCATTTTCAAAATTACACATACTCCAACATAAAAAAAAGACTTTTAAATATTGGAAAATCTATCCCCAAAGTCGGAAAATTGACGGAAAACTGTTGTATGAAACTTTTTTGTTTATTATCCGATCAGATTCAAACTCATTTTCAAAGATCAATTCAATTTTTCCTACCCAAAAAAGTCGGAAAAGCGTCGGAAAAGTTTGTATGGTAAACATTTTATTTTCATCCGATTGACTTGGAACTTGGTTTGCAAGCATAGTACGCAAAATATTCTACACGTGGTTCCCAACATTGGGAAAACCCGCCCACGAGGAAACTGGCCGGAAAATTCTGCATGGAAAAAACTATTTTTCACCTGATTGGTTTGAAACTCGGTTTGTGAGAATAGTAAGTGAAATAAATTGAGATGTGATTTTCCGATGTTGAAAAATTTAACCCAACGGTGATTGCATTTTCCGATGTTGAAAATACCGGCGGGATGCCCACTATGAAGTGGGAGAATAAAGGGAAAATAGGTGGGTGGAAAGTGGGCGGGAGGTGGTTGAGTAGTGGGCGCGAAGAGGGAGGGATGTGGGTGAGAAGTGGATTGGTTTTGGGCGGGAGTTGGTTGATAGGTGGGTGGGATGTGGGCGGGAGGTGGGTGGGAAAGGGTGGAAGTTTTCTAAGAAGAGGATGGGGAGTGGGTGGAGTGCGATGGGGGTGGGAAGTTGGTGGGAACTGGAGGGAAGTGGGTGGGTGGTAATTGAGTGGGATGTGGATGGGATGTGGGCGGGAAGAGGGATGGATGTGGGTGGGATTTGAGTGGGATGTGGAAGGGATGTGGAAATGATGTGGGCGTGAAGTGGATATGATGTGGGCGGGAAGTGGGAAGAATGTGCGTGGGATTTAGATGGGATGATGGCGGGAAGTGGGAGGGATGTGGGTTGGATATGTGTGTGGGATGTGGAAGGGATGTGGGCGGAAAGTGGGTGCAAATGAGTGGGAACTGGAGGGAAGTGGGTGGGTGGTAATTGGGTGTAGAGTGGGTGGGATGTGGATGGGATGTGGGCGGGAAGTGGGAGGGATGTGGGTGGGATGTAGATGGGATGATGGCGGGAAGTGGGCGGGAAGAGGGAGGGATGTGGGTGGGATTTGAGTGGGATGTGGAAGGGATGTGGAAAGGATGTGGGCGGGAAGTGGATGGGATGTGGGCGGGAAATGGGAAGGATGTGGGTGAGATTTAGATGGGATGATGGCGGAAAGTGAGAGGGATGTGGGTCGGATGTGTGTGGGATGTCGGCGGAAAGTGGGTGGGAAGTGAGTGGGAACTGGAGGGAAGTGGGTGGGTGGTAATTGAGTGGGATGTGGATGGGATGTGGGCGGGAAGTGGGAGGGATGTGGGTGGGATGTGGGTGGGATGTGGAAGGGATGTGAGTGGGAAGTGGGTGGGAAGTGCAAGGGTTGTGGGTGGTAAGTGGGTGGGACGTGGATGGTGGGTGGGTAGAAAATGTGAGGTAAGTGGACGGGAAGTGGGTGGGATGCTAGCTGATACGGGTTCTTCAATGTTGAAGGCGCAGCGAAGCGCGACGGGTATCTCTATATCTATAAAAGAGACTGTCCTGACTGACTGATTCACTGATTGGCAATCATCGCACAGCCTAAACGGTAAGAGATGGAATGCTGAAATTTGAACAGCAGTTTCTGTTAGTGGTGAAAGTGCGTACTAAGACGGGTTTTTGGAAAATTCCACCCGGAAAAGCGTCGGAAAAGTTTGTATGGGAAAAATGTTAGTTTTCATCCGATTGACTTGAAACTTGGTCTGTAAGCATAGTATGCGAAATAATTCGACATGTGTTTTCCCGATTTTAGAATTTGGATTTTGAAAACAACTATTTTTCATCCGATTGGCTTCAAACTCGTATTATATGAATAGAATACGAAATAGTTTGAAATGTGATTTTCCGATGTTGGAAAAATTGACCCAAGGGTCGGAAAATTCCCGGAAAATTTCTGCATGAAAAAAAATATTTTTCATCCGATTGGCCTAAAACTCGGTTTGTTATGATAGAATACAAAACAGTTTGAAATGTTGTTTTCTGAAGTTGGAAAAATTAATCTGTCGGTCGGAAAATTCCCGGAAAATTCTGCATCAAAAAAACTATTTTTCAATCGATTGGTTGAAACTCGGTTTGTATAGACAGAGTACGAAATAATTAACCCTTTACATGGTGGTGATGCAGATCTGCATCATACCGAATTAATACAATTATTTTCCAGTGTGGATTATAAAATTGTGAAACATGAATTTGATGCAGTTCAGCAACATTCCTTTTTTATATTAAAAGTGTTGGTAACCCTAAATTATGTCGGTAACTCAACAGCTGATCATTTTTCTCGCCAATTTAGTGAATGTGGTAAACTCAATTGGTTGCGCAGTTTCTCATTAACATATTAATACTAATAAAAGCTGCATAGTTTGAACAATTTGCATTTATAAAGAGGTAAATATTATATATATTTATATATTGTCGAGTTTTTGTGTTTGTCGCATTAGAATTTGAGTAAATCAAAAATTTCGCTTTGTTGCAGATATGCATCAAACAAGCTTTACACATAAAAAATACTGACAACTGTCAATTGCATTTTCAGCCTGATCTTGGTGAATATTGATGTTTTGCTTGTTTCATATCTAATATGATTTCATATCTAATATAATGTGGTATGCAGATGGAAAGTGGGTGGGATGTGGGCGGGAAGGGGGTAGGATGTGGGTGTGTTGTAGGTGGGAAGTGGATGGGATGTGGGCGGGAAGTGGGCGGGAAGTGGGCGGGACGTGGAAGGGATGTGGGTGGGATGGGGGTGGGAGTTGGAGGGAAAACCCATCAGCAGAGTTCGATTTTTGGGTTCTACGGGGTATTATTATATCTAATATTGTTTGGTTCTATACTGTTGAAGGCGCAGCGAAGCGCGTCGGGTTATTTGCTGGTATCATATAAATAAATAAATTCAAAATTATGTAAATGCTTAGTGAATATGAAATTCATGCTATGGGCCAGTTCGGCAAGAACTTTCTCCTTAAACACATTTGATGCAGAAATGCATCACACCCTCTTTTTTGAAAAAAACTAAAACTGAAATAAAATAAAAAAATAAAATAAAGTGTATTTTTTATTTTTCATTTGTCTACCAAATAAAAAAAGAATCATGAAAATCGGAGTTGATGTCATGTAAAGGGTTAAAAATGTGATTTTTCAATGTCGGAAAATCCGCCCTCAGGCGTGAAAATGCCCGGAAAATTCTACATGCAAAATAACTATTTTTCATCCGATTGACTAGAAACTCGGTTAGTTCAGTCAAATGAAAATTCATTTGTGATTTCATTTTCCTATGTTGGAAATAACTCCGGGATACCCACTGGGAAGTGAATGGGATGTGGGTGGGATGTGAGTGGGATATGGGTGGTTTGTTGTTTTCGAAATTGGCGGTAAGTGGTTGTGATGTGGGTGGAATGTGGCGGGAAGTGGGTGAAATGCGGGAGGAATGTGTATGGGATGTGGGTGGAATGCAGATGCGAAATGGGTGGGATGTGGGCGGGAAGTGGGTGGGATGCCGCTGGGATGTGGGCGGGAAGTGTGCGGGTAGTGTGCGGGATTTGGGGGGAAGTGGGTGGGAACTGGGGGAAATTGGGTGTAAAGTGGATGGGATGTGGGTGAGATGTGGGTGAGATGTGGGCGGGAAGTGGATGGGATCTGGATGGGATGTGGGCGGGTAGTGGAAGGGATATGGGTGAGATGTGGGCGGGAAGTAGGAGGGAAGTGAGTGGGATGTGGGCGGGATGGTGGCGGAAAGTGGTTGGGAAGTGAGTGGGAAATGGAGTTCAATCTCATTGACTGACGGTGACCGTCGCACAGACAAAACCATAAAAGATATTAAGATGAGATTTTCACAGTAGTTTTATCTGATGTTGAAAGTGCGTACTAAGAACGGATTTTTTAAAATTCTGTCGGAAAATGTGGAATATTCGCGGAAAACTGTTGTATGAAACTTTTTTGTTTTTCATCCGATCAAGTTCAAACTTATTTTCAAAGATCTATATGAAAATTCAACAACATCTGCCTACCAATATTCCGGAAAATTCACCTTCCTGGGTGGAAAGTGGGTGGTTAAGGTTGTATTAGCTCTAAATTCATTTTCAAAATTACACATACTCCAACATAAAAAAAGAGACTTTTAAATTTTGGAAAATCTATCCCCAAAGTCGGAAAATTGACGGAAAACTGTTGTATGAAACTTTTTTGTTTATTATCCGATCAGATTCAAACTCATTTTCAAAGATCAATTCAATTTTTCCCACCCAAAAAAGTCGGAAAAGCGTCGGAAAAGTTTGTATGGTAAACATTTTATTTTCATCCGATTGACTTGGAACTTGGTTTGCAAGCATAGTACGCAAAATATTCTACACGTGGTTCCCAACATTGGGAAAACCCGCCCACGAGGAAACTGGCCGGAAAATTCTGCATGGAAAAAACTATTTTTCACCTGATTGGTTTGAAACTCGGTTTGTGAGAATAGTAAGTGAAATAAATTGAGATGTGATTTTCCGATGTTGAAAAATTTAACCCAACGGTGATTGCATTTTCCGATGTTGAAAATACCGGCGGGATGCCCACTATGAAGTGGGAGAATAAAGGGAAAATAGGTGAGTGGAAAGTGGGCGGGAGGTGGTTGAGTAGTGGGCGCGAAGAGGGAGGGATGTGGGTGAGAAGTGGATTGGTTTTGGGCGGGAATTGGGTGATAGGTGGGTGGGATGTGGGCGGGAGGTGGGTGGGAAAGGGTGGAAGTTTTCTAAGAAGTGGATGGGGAGTGGGTGGAGTGCGATGGGGGTGGGAAGTTGGTGGGATGTGGGCGGAAGGTGGGAGGGGTGGGGGTGGGATGTGGATGGGATGTGGGTGGGATGTGAAAGGAATGTGGAAGGGATGTGGGCGAGATGTGGGTGGGAAGTGAGTGGTAACTGGGGGGAAGTGGGTGGGTGGTAATTAGGTGTAGAGTGGGTAAGATGTGGGAGGGACGGTGGTGGGATGTAAGCGGGAAGTGGGTGGGATGTGGGCGGTAAGTGGGAAGGATGTGGGTGGGATGTGGAAGCGATGTGGAAGCGATGTGGAAGGGATGTGGAAGGGATATGGGCGGGATGTGGGTGGGAACTGGGGGAAAGTGGGTGGGTGGTAATTGGGTGTACAGTGGGTGGGATGTGGGCGAAACGGGTGGAAGTTGTGTAAGAATGGAAGGATGGGGAGTGAAGACGCAGCAGCAAAGTCGAAACGGTGAAAAAGACAAAGTAGTAAAACGTGGATTTCAAGCCTGTGTATGTATAATTCGATTCCGTGGCTCTACAGAGGAAACAAATTTTAGGAATATTTTTAAATTTGTTAAATATTTGACTCTCACTATTGACTTCAAACTAATTCGTAAATTGCTTCTATACTGTTAAAGGCGCAGCGACGCGCGACGGGCTTTTTCCTAGTAATAAATAAAACTACTACTCTGTGACTGGTCACTGATTTATCAATCGCCTACAGCAGATGTCCAACTTGAGATTTTGCACAGCAGACCTGTCTGTTTGATAAATTTATTAAACTCATAACTAAAATAATAAAGCCTTTAGTACAACCAAAACATCAACAAATGAAATAAAAAGACTCATTTTCCAACGAAATGCTTCGTGTAACAGGTGAAGGCGATTTAAAACAAATGACATACTAACGGAATACAGAAAGCTTAGAGGTTGGGTAAGAAGTTACGGGAGCCATATCGCCTGGGAAAACTTGGAAAGAGCTTAAAAAGTGTGGAGTTTTTTCTAAAAAGTCTGAGCCAATTCATCATTCATTCAGATCAATTTCTACCGTAGTGCTCTATCTATCTGTGATAATAGCTTTAGTTTTGTGAATGTCAGTCCTTGTGATGTCTTAAAAAGTGTTGTTAGGGTAATGTCTAATGCATTCGGATTTGACAATATTAGTTCTAAGTTTGTTAAACTACTTTTTCCGTTCTTGTTAGATCACCTTCTTTTCCTGAAATGTGAAAGCGAGCCTCCCAATACCAAAACCCAATGGTAAATTCAGACCCATATCGATTCTTCCGTATCTGACAAACGATATTTTATGTACTGAGCCAGACTTATAATTTCTCGCAAGCTGCGACAAAACTGCTAAAATCATATCTAGAAAATTGATCGCAAGCAGTTGTCTCTGGCTCATCCATTTCTCAATTTAAGATTCTAGCGCGTGGCGTTCCTCAAGGATCTGTGTTAGGACCTCTTTTTTTCTGTCTATTATGACATTGGAAATATGGTTAATGTTGATCAGAAAGTTGAGGTGGTGAACCCGATTAAAAATAAATATGAAAAACCTGTCAGATCCGCGAAACCAGTAATAAAATGTGAAATGCACTTAGACTTAGAAGAGGGCAAAGCTTTTAGTTGCACGCCAAGAAGACTATCATACACGGAGAAGGCTAGTATTCAGAAGATTGTTGGTGAGTGATTGGCAAACAGGTTATACGACCAAACGAATCAGAATATTCGTCCTGTGTGGTGTTGGTTAAAAAGAAAACGAAGGATTCAAGAATGTGTGTAGATTACAGGGAGTTGAATAAGAGGACAAGAAAGACAAAGTATCCAATTCCATTGATAGATGATTTATTGGATGGGTTGGTGAAGAAAGGATTTTTACTAAGTTGGATTTGAAGAACAATTATATCCACGTATACATGCATCCAGATTCCATAAAATATACAGCGTTTACAACGCCGATAGGTCAGTTTGAATATCTAAGGATGCCATTTGGGCTAAAGAACGCACCATTTGTGTTTCAAAGATTTATTATCAAAGTTTTTGGAGACATCATAAAGGAGGGCAAGGTCATAGTATATCTCGATGATATCATGATTGCGACTCTATATTTTGGATATTCCCCCAAAAGGTGTTGGTTTTGTGTCTTATGTAATACATGTAGAATTTAACAATTTGGTTGGCTATAGGGATATTTATATGTATATATGAATTAATGTGTTTATATTTTAGCTTCATAGCTATGTACAGATTGCTATTTTTGCTTGATTACAGTAAAATTCCGTGGTTTCGTTAACAAAACCAGTTCCACATGCATATTCGTTAGCCCGACCGTTAGCGGAGTCGAAAATATGTAATGGCCGCAAGCGTTTTGCATTTAATTTGACGCAACTCCGTCAAACCGCCGACGAGGTCAGACGTGTTTTTCTCGAGCTCCGTCACTCCGTATTTAAATAAAATCTTCGACCCGCGATAAAAAACGCTATTGGACTTTCATAGGCACCCGTGCTTATGTTGTCCAATTATATCTAAATTGTTGATTTTTAATTAAATCATATTTAATAAAATGACAACGTATAGAAGTGCTACAAATGCAACTGGCAAAAATACCATCAACACCATGGGTCAGAATGAACTCACTGCTCAAATGCAACAACAGCAGCTATCTATACACCGCAACAATGCTTACTTTGCAGTTGTGTCTCCCGACCCCAGCAGCACGCTCAAACCAACGAATAATGCGAGCGTAAGCTCTCTTCCTCCCGCACCGAAATGGAGTGCGAGTGCCCAATGCCCCTCCCCTCTGCCCACGATGACGCTTACTGCCGCTCAATCAACTTAAACAACCACAACAACAACAAGTATGCAAAATAAACCGATCACCACCAACCATCTTCCAAAAATGTCAACGCAGTCCGCATTTCCACCAACACACACACAGGGAAGCTCAACACAAAACACACGCTCATATGTCCAGACAAAAAAGCGGCAATACTCCAAAAATTAATAAAGCAAGCAATTTAACTGTGGGCAAAGATCCCCTTACTGCAAATAGGTTCCAAATTCTTTGCCAACAGCTTGATGCTGAGTGCGATGAAACGGCTCCAAATGTCGCACAACCAAGGCTTCCACCATTCTACATAAGATATAACAACTGCGCGACCCTAGTTGCAAAACTTATCCCACTAATAGGCCACATGTCCTGCAAGCAAGGAGGACAAGTCCGTTAAAAATTGTAGTAACTGTGGAGGTAACCACACTGCCAATTACAGAGGTTGCCCCGTATACAAAGATCTGAAGAGCTGGATTAAAACTCCCAAAGAGCTTGCACGTTCCAATGGAAACCTTTATCAGTTTACACCCTAGTAATCGACTCCTGGAGTATTCTTTACCAAAGCTGCTAGATCGTCATTTGCCCTATCGAGTACTATACAAGGCGTTTCTTTTGCAAGTGCATTGAAACTAGAAATGAATAGACCCTCATCCACAGCCACAGTCTCACCGGAAATACAAACTGATCCGGCTCAAACTGTAGTAGCTTTGAAACCATGTGCCTTTCGTTGCAGCAAACACTGAACGATTTCATTGTATACATGCAAAACACAGTGCAAGGAATCAATGCATCCTCATTCAAATGTCGCGACAATCCAAATAATGGCTCTCCTAAGAGTTTCACTCTGGAATGCAAATGGCATGCCTCGCCACAAAGTGGAGTTTTTAAAAATTTCTCCAAGACAACGAAATCGACATAATGCTTCTTGCGGGAACTCATCTGACGGACAGATATAACTTCCAATTATCGGGGTATGCATTTTACGGCACAAATCACGCAGATGGTAAAGCATTACCCAATATCGGGATTTTCGGAAAACTACCTAAAAGCCACATCAATATCCATATCAATCAATATCCAAATCAATTTCTAGATTTCTTCAATACACTTGGTCAACGCTTCCTAGCAGCGGGTGACTATAAATCGAAACATCCTCACTGGGGCTCAAGACTGACTAATCCCAAAGGGAAGCAGCTCTATAGAGTACTTACGCTCGCATCGAACAAACTCGACTATGTATCTCCGGGTAAGCCTACATACTGGCCAGCAGATCCCAAGAAAATACCCGACCTTATAGACTTTGCCATAACAAGAAAAGTTCCACAAAATTTGGTAACTGCAGAGCACTCGCAGATTTGTCGTCAGACCATTCTCCAATTATTTTCACCCTCCTAGAATGCCCTCAAATCAGAGAGTATCCTCGAAGACTGACAACACACAAGACAAACTGGCTCAAGTAAAAAAAATATATCAGCAGTCACTTTGAACTGAGCCCAACCATCAACAGCAAAGATGAGATTGAAACTTCGGTCCAAGCCCTAAGCTCAATCATGACTGCACCTGCTCATCACTCGAACCCACTAACTACAACAACAACACCAAAGCAAGACCGTAAATTAACGAGCAGCTACATAGACCGGCTGGTCAAGAAAAAGCGGCGTGCAAGAAGAGAATGGCAGGACAATCGGTCGCCAGCTGCAAGGGCTCGCCTGCGACATGCAGAACGCTTACTCCACAAAACACTCGAAGCTGAAGAGCAGCTAGCCCATAGCCGTTACATCGAAAAATTGTCGCCAAGAAGCACCAAATTTCCCCTATGGAGAGCCCATGCAAGTATAAAGCCACCTGATAAGGTAGACACGCCTTTAAGGGACCAGAGAGGAAAATGGGCCCGCAGCGACGAAGAAAAGGCAAATGTTTTTGCATTTCACCTAAGAAATGTTTTCCAGCCACCAACCAATGCATAAACACTGCCATTGATTCCCACTGCTGCACAGACTGACCCAATCAAAATTCATTCGCTTGAAATAAAAAATGTGATCAGAGAACTTAATCCTAAAAGGACATGATCTTATTACGCCTAAAATGATCCTGGAACTTTCAAGTCCTGCCATTACATATATCTCAAGATTCTTTAATGCTGTACTGCGATGTGGACACTTTCCAACTCAGTGGAAGAAATCGACAATCATAATGATTCAGAAACGAGGAAAGGATAAAACTCAAGCGTCATCATACAGACCCATAAGCCTTCTACCTTTCTTTTCAAAAGTATTTGAGAAGATTTATTTCACAAAATTGATTCACATGCACAAAATATAATACCCTTACATCAATTCAATGGGTTCCGAGCAAAACACGGGACCATTGAGCAAGTCAACCGATTAACTTCAGATATTCGGACAGCGTATGAGCACCACGAATACTGCTCTGCAATTTTCCTAGATGTTTCCCAAGCATTTGACCGCGTTTGCTTGGACGGTCTTATATTTAAAATTAAGACAATGCTTCCCTCAAATACTCACCAGCTCTTAGAATATTATGTCAGCAACAGAGTATTTTCTGTCCGACAAAATGAGTACACAACGGAAGAGTTCACCATTGGAGCCGGAGTGCCACAGGGAAGCTTTCTCGGTCCCTTTCTGTATGTATTGTACACTGCAGACATCCCAACTGACCCCCGACTAACAATATTTTCTAAAAAATGGAAAAAACTTTTTCTTAGATGTTCCGAGGCGGAATCGAACCCACGACATGTACATATGTACGTTCATATGCAGGTGTCTGCACTTACGTGTGTTCAAGTTAGATTTTACCTGCTTCCGAGGTGATACCGTGTGGTAACAATTGTGTCCACAGCAACGCATTAGATACCGTCATAAACTCCACACTAGAGTTGGAAATTTTAGTTAATTTTAATGACCTAGTTCAGTAGTTCAATTTTTTATGAACTATAGTTCATTTGTCAGTTTGTTGAGAGGAAACTTTTTTGCTATATGCTAAATGCTGGAAGGGATTTCTTAATGTGGTAATGTAGCTATGTCTTCATAGAAGTCGCAGCCATGGATCACACGTGTAGTGTGGGGGGAATCTTTACACAATCAGGGAGTCTCCCTTGACCCCTGCCTCTAAGTAAATTCAGATTAACATGTCAGCCAATATTCCTCTGGAGAAGAGACGATGTTACCGTCTAGTTGGACCACTTTAAGCTCAACTGTAAATTTCTGGGTACAATGCTCGGAAAAGAAACAAAGTACCTCCTAGGTATTGGCTAGATTGTGGCTGTGCACTCGAAAACACGTTCTTGGTCTTAGGCAAGTTCTTCGATCAATCACTATAAATGATGGGCAGCAGTTAGAGAACCACACAATTGGCACCGAACATCACTGGATAGACGGAAGAGCCACGAATGATGAGCACATGTTGCTTAAAATGGCCATAGTAGTCCATCAACTGCAGGCCAGTCATCTCCTGAGTTTGGTTAAGCGGTTTATGTGCGAATTCCTCTGTCGCCCAATTCTCGTCCATGTCGTATGTGCCAATGGCCACCAGGGTACGCTTACGAAAAATATTCTGGAGCAGCTTATCCTGCGGATCAATGAAACTGTTTTAGGACTCTTTGGTAATGGATACATTGTAAGGCGCAGCGGCCACAGTATGTGGACGAATCTCTGCCCAGCCTATAGTACAAACGAACTATAGTTCAAAAGATGAACTAAAGCTCAAATGAAATATAGTTCAAAAAATAAACTATAGTTCAAAAACCGAACTATAGTTCAATAAGTGAGAAATACTTAGTTCAAAAAATTAACTATAGTTCAAAACCAAGACCTAGTTCATAAGTTCATTTTACAGACTAGTTCATTTGATCTAGTTTAAAAAAAATCGGCACATCCCTACTTCACACAGATCGACTGACTGACAGCTTCAAGTCTTGCGTTGATCAATCGACTCCAACGTCCACGTCAAACAAGGGGGTGCCAAATATGTTTACCTAAATGTGCAGCTTGCCACTCGCAACGTAAACTGCGGACTTTTTACTTGGAGAAAATAATTACAGCAAGCGAGCTTCTTATTCGTCGTCTTCATTTGACTACATTTATTAAAGTGTGACCGTTTCGTGGTATCATCGAAGTCTCAAAAAAAACTTCATGCTTAGAAGTAAGAAAAATCGAGGTTACTTACTTGTAACTATGAATTTCAAAAGGAATATAAGTAATTTCAAGATGCAATATAAGATACAAGCTGAGCCAGCCGTAAGTAGAATAAATTATATAGCTCTTTGAACACTATGTTCATATCATAACTAACAGGATTTAAAATAATCTGGAGAAGTGGGCTGTGGATGGTTGCCAAACAAAGTCTGGTCGATGCAGGTGAGGATGATGCCGATGCTGGTGATGATGGTGATGATGGTGCCCATGCTGCCTAAGGAGGGATCGACGAGCAAGAAGAGGGATGGTTTGCCACACAGGTCTGGCAGAGTAGGTTGTTGTTGTTGCTACTGATGCCAATTCTGTATGGCGGAAAGATGGATGGTGTAGGCCAAGTAGGGTCTGGCAACAAAATTTTATGGTTTAGCGGCAAACAAAACGGCAAGGTCTTCAAAACAATGTGACTTATCACGTGCGTAGATTTAATAGTATGAGGAGTTATTCCTCACAAGTCGGCAACAAAGGGTTAATAGCGGCGAATCGGGGAAAGCTCTCTCTGGGAGAGCAATGAGAGCGAGCGAGAGGGGAGACGTGTGGAGAGTCAGAGAGAGGGCCGTTGCCGGAGAGCCAAAGGCCCCGCTACAGCAGAGCAGCCAACTGGAGGACGGAGGCGAGCTGTGATTGGTGGCAGGGGCCCAGCGCAACGGGATCAAGGCCCCGCTACAACGAAATCAGCAGAAAGGCCCCGTTACAGCGACAACAGCAGAAGGTCCCGACACAGCACAAACAACGGGGCAAAGGAAGCGACAGGCCCCGCTGGGAGGCACACAGGCCCTGCTTGGAGACACACAGGCCCTGATGGAGACACACAGGCCCTGCTTGAAGCAGCGAAACGGGGCCGCCGCGACAGCTATAAGATGAGTGGTTGCCCAAAAGACGGAGAGAAGTCGAATTGTGAACACAAGTGCGAGCAAGAGTGAGCGCGGAGAGGAATAGCGACCTTATATTGCGAGGAGTCGAAGCGAGTGCTCGACGATTATTTGCAAGAGGGCCAGCGAAAAGCAAGTGGGAAGTGCGAGGCATCCTGCGAAAGGTCGGAGCGAAGGCACGACGAGAGCAGTGAGAAGAGCATTTGGTAACTTGGTGAGTCCTTGGTGTGGTTCGTGAGCAAGCACAAGTGGGCCGGTAGCATAAAGACCTGAAGTGTAACCGTAAATGTGAAACTAAGTTAAAACATACATTTAAGTGCGAAAATAGACTAAAGTACATTTAAACGCTGTCTTCTTATTTCCGGCAATTCTCCACAAATATAAATTTGTGGGAGCGATCCCCGAGCACCCTGAGATAAGCCCGGCTGCATTGGTTCGTTACAACTGACGCCCAACGTGGTATTGCAAGAATAAGAGGATTAAATAGAAGGAGGAATTGGTGAAATACGCAAAAGAATTTGGGTTGGAAGTGAGTGGAACAATTGAAAATTTGAGAAAACAGTTCGGTGAGTGGGCACAACACATGGAAAAGGACATTAATGTGGGACTGAGAATCGACGAGTTGGCCAGACTTCATGCCAGAGGCAGCCCAGCTAAGGATCACTTACGCGAGCATAACATCAAACTGGAAGACCTGTCTATTCCAAGTACAGCCGCGGCTGCAAGAGGTACACGGAACAAGGAAGGGCAGACGTCGACACAGCAACCACCAAGGAGCGAATACGCAAAAGTGGCCAAACAGGTGAGAGAATGGGGAATAAGCTTCGATGGACAAAGCAAACTACTTGACTTCATTGAACAAGTTGAGTGGTCCGCGGACACATACGGAATAAACCTGGATGTGTTACGTAGAACAATGTCAGAATTGTTAAAGGGGATAGCACTAAAGTAGTGGTGGTTCAGAACTTCTAGTCAAGATCTTCTGGACCTAATGGGGGCGTATGTGGTCAGGTAAAGCTGCTGATTGGTTCAACTTGGCGAACCCAGCGTGATCCTGGTTTACTGCGTCTCAAGTCGACACACACCTCCTCGTGGTGACCACCGGTAACAGAGGAATGTCCGCACCCTTAACGGAGAGGGTGATGATATCGACTTGGTGAAAGTCCTCAACGAATACTCATCGGACGTTACTGCACTCCAAGAAATGCGATGGATTGGCTATGGGAGCAAGATAATAACGCTACCAAAAGAGAAGAAAAAACAGAAACCACCACCCCCTGGAAGATATACTACAGCGGGCATGTTTCCAAGCACGAGTTTGGGTGCGGCTTTGCAGTTAGTGATAGACTACGCCACTCAGTCATCAGCTTTACACCAGTTGACGAGCGGCTTGCCGCGCTCAGACTTAAGGCAAAATATTTTAATATTAGTCTTATCTGTGCACACGCGCCAACAGAAGACAAGGACACCTCGACATAAGACGAATTCTATGAACGCCTGGAACAACTATACGAGCGCTGCCCCGATCACGACATAAAGATCGTGCTAGGCGATTTAAACACGAAAATCGGGAGAGAAGGAGTTTTTGGTTCGACAGTAGAACGATTTAGCCTTCATGAAACAACCTCCGGTAACGGAGAGAGGCTAATAGACTTTGCTGCAGGCCGGAACA
>JAEIFU010001111.1:0-81372 GCA_018904235.1 Lordiphosa stackelbergi | reverse complement strand
TTTGTTTCATGAAAAGTAGAATAATTTAAATCCTCATGCGTTTTTTGCATATTTGACATATTTGCATATCTTCGACCTAAAAACATATTTGGGGGAAAGAATATGCTAACATATTCCAACTTATTTCGACCTATTTTGGAATATGTCATATCTTTTGCATATTTAGAGAAAAAATATATGCTTCCAAAATAGGCGTCTGCTCATAAAAATATGCCTTTTATTCATGGTTAAAAACGAAAGTAACGAACAAAGCAAGTACGGTAAATGCATCATAGCACCGACCGAACGAGAAGAAGGTCCCAATTTTTTTTGTTCACCACGCGGGCGAGCAAATCCGTTTTGGTTAGGAACGCTCGGTGCAAGAATTTTTGGTTTGGACCTTGGAGTAGGTATGTTACACTCTGTAAGGATCATGAGAGTTTAGATAATGGAACAGAAAGGAAAAAAAGAATGTATTTAAAATCCTTAATCGTGATTGACAAATCATTGAATTGCGAAATGCGAAAAAAGAGGACTAGTAGCAGTATTGCACCATATTAAAATACCAATTAAGTTGCAAATCATTTCACCAACTATTGCATTAGCACACTTTTAGCTTAGGCTCTCCATGGTAGTTTAATCAATAATTCCTTAAAAATTGCTTTTAAATACCACAAGCAACTGCAAGACTATGATTGTTATCTTACCGAACCGCGATACCATGGATGACCAATGGTGAAGAGGAAAAATGATCGAGAGAAGAAAAAATCCGAAACGTCATCTGGCCCATTATTTTCGCTTGCAATTAGAATTGCGGGAGTCTGCCAGATGCTAAGCAAAAACCGAAATGCCATAATATTTTTATGATAAGGTTCGCGGCTCCGAATCACTTTCTGCTCGTATGTAAACTGAACACACTCACAAAATTCAGTGCATTTGCGGTCACTACTATTCGACTCCTACCGTACGAAAAACGGAAGTACAATACAATTCAAACCATTTACCGTAGTTGTACTTTGAATAGTACGCTATAGGCATTTACAGAACCTGCCTTTGTATAGTACCTTCTCGAGTTTAGTATTTACTGCGTTCTATACATAAGTACGGAATTTTAAGTGGTATTTTGGGCATATATTTTGACATATTTTTAACCTATTTTAACATATTTTGACCTATTTCAACCTATTTTAACCATATGCTTTTTACCTAAAAAAGCATATTTTGAATATTAGTCATCTTAAAAATTTTTAAATATTTTATTAGCCAATGCCAAAATTTGGAATTTTTTTAGACCAAAAACAAAAAAGCCTAAAATCCGATGTCTAGTTATAACTAACTGTGATTCAATCAATGCCTGCTATGCATGTAAAAATTTAAATTAGTACAATAACAAGTTTAATTTTATACTTCAAGGCATATATTTTGAATCTGTTTAAAAATAGTAAACATTTCTGCTTTTTTCGGGATTTACCTGAGCGCCTCTCTGATAATATAAGTCCCGCCTTTGAAAATAGGCGCTCGCAGGGTACAGAAGTGCACATAATGTCCAAATATTTTTGCGCAACTTCCCAATGATGGAAAACAACCTTATTTTTTCTCCACCAAGATAAAGGATTCTCATCTTGGGGCACAATTTCTTCCTTCACAAATAACGCTCCACCTTCAAATAATGCTTGTGAAAAAGCTGAGCGCTGTGGCGAAATCATTGGTACCTTTAGCTTAAATGAAACGAATGGGCGCAAAACGCTTGTTCTGGTTCGGAGTTTCAGGGGAGTGTGTTTCATCATTTTCTTTTGTTGATATAATTGTCGCCATCATACCAATAATTTTATTCTTCATTGCAATTATTCACCGAAAGGTTAGTCGGCAAAACGTACTGGATCCGCGAAGGGTATGTATAATCTTGGGACAAAAATTATCGCTAAAAAGCGTCCATTATGTACTCTTGCCATCCACTATTACAATTGCAATCAGAGATAATGCTCTGCACAAAATGTTTTTGTCGCATCTTCCTATGGTTTAATATTTGACAAAGTTGTTTTGCTATCTTCCAATCAGATGGACTCAAACGCTTGTATTTGAAAGCGCAATAGATGCACGTACAGCACCTTCAAGATCAATTATTCTCTCAAGCAAATAAAATGTACTGTTCCAGCGAGTTGGGCAAGTCTTGAATTCATTTTAAGGGTTGGTTATTTCTTTAAGTTGAAGTCTTTAAGCCGAGTTGTGCTTTGGAACTGTGTTGAAAAAGGCAACTATGCTTTTAACTTACCAATAATCTCTTGAACCTATATAAAAGTGAGAATGAACAATAACAATTTGAAATAATGCAGAGTTATTAGTAGACATATTAAATTATTACCTGTGCACTGCATTTTAGTTCATTAGAGACAATTAAGTTTATGGAATGTGCAAATACATTCAAAATGTTCCCAATTTTTTACGCTAAATTATATTTGCTGCATTATCTGATACAGCCAGAATCCCTTTTCCTCTTACACCCCATTTACTGGTTAAATTCGTTAATTCATTTTGCAAGATTTTCGCCAGTATGGGATTGGGGCCGGAAAAACCATCCCAATAACATTGAAAGCAATTAAAAATTAGAGTTGATGTAATGGATGGTCACACCCATATAGCTATCGTTATTAACTGATGTCCATAATCTGTAGTGTGGCACACCGACTGTACTTCTCTAATTTTAATAGCTATGTGTTGCTGACATTTTCAAATAGGGCCGGTATTAACGTACGTTAGACTTGATCTCTACTTGGCATTTTGTAATGTTGGATTGAGGGCAGCTGCAAAATCTTTAAAGCATAATTCTTCGACCAGGCAAATGGCTGAAAGCCCTTTGAAAATAATTCTCACAATTTTGCCGTCAATATCTTCCAGTGTCAGTTCGTCTTTTCTGACTTCAGAACTGTCCTGATTATTCTGCAAATTTTGTAAGCATGTAAAATATGTTACAAAATGTATTATTTATGAACAAATCAGAGACTTTAACAAATCGTTCCTTTGTGCGCTGTTTCAAGATGTTTCTTCAAATTTGCTGTCGTGAACTTAAATGACAGTCTTGCATACATATCTTGCATTGCAAATCCGACATCGTTTTCGATATTTTTCAAAAAGTTCCACATTGGACTATTATTTCGTGATTGCAGCAGCCATTTTTTTCTTTGTTACTACTTTTTTTATTATTTAATGAGAATATTACTCTTGCGATCGGGATTCACATGTTAAAAAGATAGTCACCACAACTCACTGAAACGACTACTACACTTCTGCCCAAAATTATACGACACCATGAAAATTTTAGTTTCGACCCCGTAGAAGAATGGGAAAGCATAATACGACGAAATTAAGTATGCAAAAGAAAGCTTTATGAATTCTGCTTAAAATCTGATATTCTTATCTCTGATTGCATCTCGCGTTTTCAAGTAGCGGTTAAAAAAGCAAAAATGTCGATTTTTGTCATGTCTGCAAGTGTATCAAAAATTATTCGACATATTTCAAATATTGCGGCTGGAAAAGTAAGATTGGTTTTCAATTAATTTTTTTTATATTTCTGCTAACAATTTAATGAATTTGTAATAAAAATGCCGCGTGGGCGTTTGTTATCCGACGAGGAAAAGGAAGGATGAGAGCCTTAAACGATGTTGGCTTTAATGTAAGCGAAATATCGCGAAAATCGGTCGAACACGTTGTGTTATCACCAAATTTTTGAACAATCCGGATGAATATGGTGTGAAGCATAGCTCTGGAAGAAAACCCAAGTTGTCTGATCGCGAAAAAGTAGCATAATACTTAAAGCTATCAATTCGTTTGCTTCGTGCTCCACACTCGCCGCATGTTGCAGTACCTGTGCACGGATGATTGTTTGGCGGACGCTGCAATCATCGGAGTGATCATTGTAAGAAGGCTAATTGGAAATAAAACTTGGATGGGACTCGGTATACAATTTTAGAAAAAATTTTGTCCTTGACGGCCCAGATGGGTTTCGGCACTATTGGATAGATTTGCTTAAGGATCCACTTATGTTTTCCAAACGCAATTACGGAGGCGGATCCGCAATGGGTTGGGGAGCCTTTCATGCGTCTGGAACGCTTGATCTGTGCTTCACAAGCTGTAGGATGAACAGTGGAGAATACAGAAAAGTATTGAGGATCGACTTCTGCCATTTTTTGAAAAATATGGAAAGAGAGCTTGTTTTTCTGCAGGATAATGCATCTATCACAAGAAAGAGAGAAAAAAAACCCACAGCTTAAATAAAAAAAAAAAAAAAAGCTCTATTATTCATTAAATAGTGTTTATATACCATTCTGACGAATAAAATGTTAACTAAATCCAACAAATTGACATGTGTCGTATAATTTTGATACAATTGCAGGCATGCCAAAAATCGAACTTTTTTGCTTTTTTAACCGCTACTTGAAAACGCGAGATGCAATTAGAGATTTGACAGTAACGGTTATCAAGTAACAGTTATTGAATATTTCGCCCATCCCATACAGTGTATTTGACAGTCGACTGTACACGTATGAAGTAAGCGTTGAGTCTAAAATAAAATAAAAGCAAATCAGATTCTATAGAAGCACGTGTAATCTCCAAGTGTTTACAACAATTTCTGTTCAGTTCCAGTACTTGCGTCAAGGAGGTAATCAAATGGATTCCGCAATGAACGTAAGCAGCTACCCACTTGTCCTGCATATTTTTGCTAAATCTCTTCTTAAACAGAATAATAAATACAAGAACATGCCGGAAGGTCCAATGACCGATATTTTATCTCGACTCGAGAAAATATACCCGAACCTTCGGACGGCCGAAAGGCCTAGTGCAGTGGTAGCGGCTGGATCGGCGTTTAAATATGGTGTCGGGGGCAAGCCCAAAGAGGAAAAACCGCCCGCTATGGATGCATCCAATATGGCCCAACAGCAAAAGGATCTGGAGGCGAAATTCAAATTTAATGGAGGAAGACCTTTGTAAAACTTGATCTTTGTTCATTCCTTCATTCTACTATTTCTCGCCATCACACTACATAATTGCTGCCACCGAAATGTTGAATATAATTTCCACCCCGTGGATGCTGAAAAAAGAAATTATTTTTTCTGAGGCTTTCTTGTATTAATTACACTTTAGTAGCTCCCACGACAAATGAGTAGGTTAAAGTAAGCGGTACGAATATTATATTAATATATTTTAATATTATATTATTATATTAATATTCAGATGACGGTCTGAAGATTAGTATCTGAGAAGAAAGGGGGTTGTCCGAGTTCTTGAAAGTCAACCTATGGTAGGTCGGTACATATTCACATATTCTGGCAAACATCTCCATCTGTTTTTGCCAAGTGTTTTGTGTTTCATGTGTGAGCCGTGACAGGCATCTCGTACTCATCCCTGAGTCAGCCGTAAGCTAGCCGGCGACCGATAGTACGACCCGGGAAAGAAGGTCGGATCGTAACGAATCTGGACATGAGGGTCAGCAGCCTAACAATTCGCCAGTCAGTGAGCTGGCCTATTTTGCATGATGCTGAGAATGGAGAGCACTGATGGCGTAGGGAATTTAATTTGAACTTTAACGGTCGATATATAAAAAAAATTATACAAATTTGGTATTTTCGTGTCTTTTAGGTTGTAACTATCGATAGTTTGTTTAGTGGGCTATCGATAGTTGAAGAGGCATTTTGTATTAAAAAAAATGAATTTATTTGTTTAAAAACCCAAAATAAAAAAATAAAATATAAAAAAGAAATTAAGGAATTGCTTTTCTGTGTGTTTCCACATAAGAGATAAATGTCAATTTGTGTGATCGGGTGACAATTTCTGACTAATTTAAAGGATTTTTCTTAAATACACGTGGGTGCACTTTCCGATGACTGTAGATTGCACAAACCTGCCACATTTTTTTGTTTGGGTAAAAACGATCTGACAGTAGTGATTTTAGTCTGTGCCATCAATAGTCTTAGGTTGGAAAATTGAATTGTTTAGTTTTATTTAATTACATTGTTGCTAAAATTGTCTGCTACAGTCCCAATTTCAAACCCAACTGCCAGGACGACCAGCTTCAGCCCAAAAATACCAAAACAGGTCGTACGACCTCAGCGTATATCGTTGGTCAGTTCTTGGTATTTTTTGTTTGCCATTTCTTAGGCATTGCACCTACGGTCACACTTAAATGTCTGCTTCTCCAAAAAAAAAAAACAACCAGACGTAACATCAATTTTGTTGTAACTCCAGGCGGCTGACTGACGCGCGGATGCCCGCATAAAAAAAGTTCGTAAATGCAATAACAACATTAGCTATATTTAATAGCAATAACAACTTAAAAACGCGCCGTGCATTCATGTCGATGTCAGCTGTTGTGACAAAGTAAAGAAAACGCATAGTAAAGCCAAAATCAACCCCCAAAAGAACAGCAGCAAGCCAAACAAAAATCGAGCTGCACTATGAAGTCAAAAATTTAACCGTTTTTTTGGGCTAAGCGCGTAAACGACAACAACAACAACAACAAGAGGAGCTGCAAACAATCAAAAGTAAGTGCAAAGTGCAATTAAGTGAACAATTTTACAGTTGGAAATAATGAATGCTATTTTATTTGTCTTGTTGTTATTTGCCCGTTGCACTATTAACTAGCTGTACATTTGAGTGTGCGTCGCTCTCACGCTGTGGGCGCTCTCTCTTAGTCAGTGTGTGTGAGTGTGCGTGCATGCACAATAAGAAAAAAAAAATCACAATTGCTGCAAATTGTTAACTTAAATATTTAGTCATAGCTACCAAAAAGCAGTTTGCATTTAATGTCCTTGACATTATTTTCAACCAACTATTGATTATTTTTTTCCACTCACTACCTCCCCACTGTTTTTGTGTCGCCTACTCTCTCTCTCTCTTCTTGCACTGTTGGGGGTTGAAAACTTCTTTGATATCTTGTTGTTGTTGTTGTTGTCTGTGGTCTGTGTGTGCTCTCTTATCAAGCCTTTACACATGGCCCATGTTTAACTGATAAGACAAGTCGAGGTAGGCGATTCCGCTGACAACCAACTGGCTCCCGCCAAGCGCCACAAGACACTTCTCTGTTCTGACTTCTGCTGACCTTCGGGCATATGTGGAGAATAAATCTGTCTGGAAAAAACATGGAACGCAAACAGCGATTACTTATTGATACATTTCCAAGTCATAGACTAAAAATAGATGACTCTGAATGTTGATCACTTGGAGGCAGCAGCAGCAAATGATATTTCCATTTGCAGCAGGCGTGGAAAGAGTTGGGGTTGGGGGTGGGGAAAATGATTCAACGAAAGGGTGGAGTTTTAAAACATAAAGACATATTCTCGCCACATCTTACAGTACATTTTCAAAATTTTAGTCTTGAACCGATTTGAAACTGTTCCAACCGATCCGAAACTAGAATAGCTATATCAAATCGAGTATCATAACATACAAAATAAGTGAACAATTTGGGAAGCGGTTTAGTTCCACGAACTTTATCTTATACAATTCTTCAAATATGTTGATATCTAATTTACGCTGCATTTGCTTTCCCATTAAATTGTATGCTTTTGAAATTCTTGCGGTTACCATCAGCACCCATAAAAAGCAATCTTTTTTTTTTGATAAAACTGCACTCATATGAAGTGTTTATTCTGTGGTTAGAATATCTTTAGTTGGTATTAAAAAAAAAATGAAGGTCAAAGGAATTCTTGATTCTACATAAAGTTAAAGCTGGACTTTGATTTACCCTGGGCTTATGCTGAGTGCAATTGACATTGCCAACAGTCTTTTTAGAGCGATATGGTCAGAGCTAGAGGTTCAAAATGTATGGTAGATAGACTTCTTATAGTCGTAAAGGATATAGCTTATTGGCCAGGATATAGCTTATTTGCCATCCCCGCAATTTATAAAATAAAACCTCATGTTTTCCACAGTTTTGTAGTTATATTGTTCCCGATCTATCATATTTGGTAACGATCCCATGAAAGGTAATAGAGATATGAGCATTAGGGGGGTCGATTTTTTTTTCGCCCAAATCGTATAGCAAAAACGAAATCTACGGTCAACTCTAAAAAAATTTCACCAAGAAACCATGGGTCTAAAATGAATTCCTAGTCCGCGCATATCGGCTTCAAATATAACATATAATATTTATACAGTAGTAGTAGTAGTAGTGCTTCTTTATTTAAATTTATGAAATAGACAGTACATAGATGATAGCTTAATTCTAAATTTATATCTAAACAAGAAGTTTGATCAAAATAAAATCGACATGGTAAGAACCGTCAGTCGATCACTGCCTTCCAAATTCTTCGCTATTCAGCCTAATACACCTGGCTTCCCGGGTCTTCCCCAGATACCAGATCGTTCAACTGCATAGCGCGAGATTCGGTTGGCGGTGTTACTTTGTTTTAAAAGTCCCCATCTAATATTTGTTGCCGGTATTTAGTTGCCTGACTTATAAAATTATATAGGATCAACCAGTTTGATCCATTTAGTAGCTGGTGAACTTCGTGCGGATGTAGTCGTGCTTTACCAAAATGTAAAATTCTGTATTCTCTCAGAATTGGGCAGCTTCCAATAAAATGGATAGTGTTTTCCTGCTCGTTCCAATTGCAAAGGACACAAGCTGTGTTAGTGCTTACTATGTTTGGGACAAAGTTGAGTTTGAGCATTTCTCCTCTGGCCATAAAAATTGTGCGAATTTGCTCCACTGAAAAAACGTCGTTGAAATAATTCCGTTCTCCTAGGTCGTAGTTCAAATCTCTGTAGATGAGCCTTTGAGAGCTGCTATCTGATTCGATCATAAAGGATGATCTATATGAAGCTTCCATCTTTTTCAGAATTTCTGTGGCCCATGATCCCCACTCTGAGCTTTCTTCTAGGTTGAGATTTTCGCAATGTGTGGCTGATAGAAGTTCCCATTCCCGAAAGAACTGACGACGTCCACTTAACAGAAATCGAGCCAATATTTTTGGCAGTCTATTTTCGGGCATGCGAAAAACCTTCTGCATGTAGGAAAAGTGCATGTCCGCGGTAAATATGTGGAGAGGTGACAATCCCGTTTCCAAATACAGCATTCTGTTTGGTGTGTTTTTGGGCAGTCGGAATAGCTTTTTCAGAAAGTATCTAAGCAGGTTCTCAACCTCATCGTACTGCATAATCCCCCAGACTTGTGCGCCGTAGCACATAATGGACCTCACAGCTGCCTCAAAGAGTTTGTATTTGGTGCTCGTTGGTACATCTTTTCTGCTTAGGAGAGATTTCCAGGTGCAATTTACCGCCACTTTCGCGTCCTTTAACTTTTCCTGCAAATGGTATTTAAATTGCGCATTATGGTAGATCCGCACTCCCAGGTATTTATAGGTTTGTACCACTTCAAGCTCGGTCTGTCCCAAGTACCACTTCTCCTTAAGAGCAAGTCTCCTCCAGTGTTTTTTGAAAACAAGAATCTTTGACTTTGCTGTATTTATTTTGAGGCCCCAGGTTTTACAATAGTCTTGCAGAGCATTTATCATATTTTGCATTTTTCTTGGCGTCTCCGCAAACACCACAATGTCATCGGCATATAATAAGGACTTTATCTCGTACCCATTTATGTGAATGCCTTCTGGTAGGTAGTCCAACACATCATTAAGGTAGATCGAGAACAAAAGTGGGCTTAGCAAGCATCCTTGCTTAACACCCGACTCCGTGGGAAACCAGTTGGATAAAACTTCTCCATCCCAAACGGCTGCTTCATTTCTCTCATACATGCTTTCAAGAATGTCAATAAATTTGGTTGATATGCCAAAATTGCTCAACTTATACATTAGCGCCTTTCGGTCGATGGAGTCGAATGCTGCACTGAAGTCGACGAAAAAAGCATACAACTTACGTCCGCTATCAATATACTTTCTAGAGATACTGGTGACGCTGAATATATTGTCAATAGTGGAGTAGCCTTTTCGAGACCCTGCTTGGAACTCTGTTAGCTGGTCGGCTTGGCGAAGAAAACCTTCGCAATCGCATTCTGAAATGATATACCTCTGTAGTGCAAACCATTTGTTAATATATTAATATGATGAACCGCTTGTATGCAAATAGCGGCTATATGCAAAAGTTTAATATTTTAGAGCATTATGCACTGCTTTGATATAAGAATTTAATTGCTTGTATGCAAATCGCTTATAAGCAAATATCGCTTATATGCAAACATTATACATCAAATTTTAAATTTCTGCGTACTATTTTAATGGGTTGTAAGCAAATTTTGCAACACAGTTCCTGATGGCTGAACAGATGACTTTGTAATAAAACCTGCATGAATTTCATATCATACTCTAACAGATAAAGAAAAAGCTAGATTTTAAATGACTTAAAAACCAACAACTTATCAGAAGATGCTTGCTGCGAAGGATAAATCAAGGCTTTGCAACATGCACGAGGCTTTAAAAACAATGCAGGCGAAGTGTTGTTACCAATCCTCACTAGAAAAGGAATACATATAGCACACATGTTCACTTGAAGACAGCACCAAATCCGATATGCCAGTGCCAAATTTGATATGCCAGTTTTGCTCGCTAAGGCACAGGAGCTCACCTTATCATGCGGAATCGGAATTGTTAAATGTTCTCGCTTCCAAAAAACGACTGTGTTATTAGACTTTTAACTTCAAAATCCCAATTACGTTCAATCGATCCTCTAGATTGCAAAAAAAATTGACCAAATTCTTTAATCATTTCTAAGAAATCACAACTCATGCCAATTCCGATTAATCGGATTCGGAAGCGGGAACAGGCCTGCATGCCTTAGATTGGAGCGGTCGTCAGAGTTGCTGCAAACTAAATTCTATTAACTTCGCAAAGATTCATAGCGAATCCAGTAAAAATAATACAGCAATTGAGCCGCTTTTAACTCAAATTATTGGCCGATGCGTGTAGATTGTACTTCAAGGCTCTACCACACGAAAGCAAGCTTGAAAGTTTGAAAGGATTCAAAACTCAGAAGCAATACTGATGTTTCAGTCCAATGAATGTCATAAAAGTACGAAGTTTCAAGGTTCAATCTAAATAGATGCCGATTTGGAATTACTTCGTATGAGAATATTGTATTATTGAATGAAAATTAAAATTTATTTGAGGATAATTATTTTGCTCAATCTGAATATATAATCTGGCCCTACTAAATTTGGATTCACTACCTCGACATTTTTCTAATATAAAAAAATATTACCGCTTTTGAAGACATTGCAAAACAGATCTTGGAAATGCTGAAAGAAAGCAACTACCAAACAAAAATAAAAGATTTTTAAAAATCAATTTCTGTACGATAATCTGAAACAAAATTTTAGTAGTAAAACCCATTTGCGACTTTCGAATCGTAAAGTGATTTAAGTTATCCTTATCTAATAGCTAAATTACACATAAGTATTAGCTATTTGTCGTTAAAATAAAATGAACATAATTCACTAAAATGTTTATATGCAAATTTTTGCTTACAACCGATAGATTGCTTGTATGCAAATGATTTGCATATAACCGATAACCGCTTAAAGGAAAATATCGCTTATATGCATAAATATTGCTGCATTATAACTTTTGCATATAAGCGATACTCACTGTATTACATTCTCCCAAAAAACAAGTTAGAAAGTCAGTGAAGCCCGACTATAACATACTCTGTATCCCCCAAAGCTTGCATTTATCTGATAAATTTAATATAGCAGCTACACAAAGTGATAAAGAAGTCATAAAGTGAGTCCAGTGCTGCCCATCAACGTTGAACCTGTGCTACCCATCAAAATTGTTTGTTTTCCGTATAAATCCGCTATCGTTTATTCGATCTTCATAATTTCTTTGGCGAATCGATAAATAATCATAATTACAAAATATCTTTAAAACGTACAAACCATCTATCTGCAAAACTGTGGGAGATATGAGGTTTCTTCTGAATTTCGGGGGCGGCAGGGGGCGTGTCAACCTGTGACATAAAAATTTATCTGCCTGCATCTACAAAAAGTATTTGTCCCATACAAGTCAAACCTCTATCTCTTACCATGTCAGAGATCTGTTCTTTTACAGGTATATGGACGGACATGGCTATCTCTGGTATTAGATTTTTTTAGCTTGTGACTTTTCGACCTAACAAAAAGGTGGTTTGCCGGTAGATTCTAACAAAAAAAAAATCGTTTACACTAAAATACCTGCAGAAATCAGCAGGCTTTTGTTTGGCAACTAAATATAATAACAATTGCTCAAAAATATGGAATCAAAGGAAGATTTTGTTAGTCTTACTGAGGAAATAGCCGACAGTGATTGAGCCATTGAATGAATGTGAAAACATTGATCCCCCGAATAACCGATTGACGGAATGCTAAGCAGCTACTTGACAGTCCTGGCAAAAGACATCTCAAGCAGAAATATTTTCCTACTTCCTTCCTTCCTTCCTCTGCAACACTAGAGAAGCAATGTGTAGAAAAGATAACCCGGCTCGGTTCCACCTGAGACTTTGATTTGCTTTTCTTTGTACCATCTTTCAACGATTAACTAAATCAATTTGATTCTCCATCGTTGCTCGTTGACAACCTCAATGACTCATTAATTATATCATCTTGTTCAGTGACAAATTGGATCGTAGTTATCACTTAGAAAAACTAAAATAGTGCATTCTAAATAGGATATAATTGTTCACCAAAAAATTTGATTTGTTGCTGTCAGGGGCCGGTATTGTCAGGCACATTTTCCGGCAAACAAATTTCGAATAAAACTTACCTTTTTGTTAAGGAGCTTTGGCGAAAAGTCATAAGCTAAAAAAAGAAAATAATACAGGAGAAAGCCATGTCCGTCTGTTACTACGGTTATGCTTTGAATTTCACGATTTCTTCAATTTGCAAAATCAAATTTGTTCCTGTTTATGCAGCATTTGTAAATTCACAAAATGGCCAGCATACATATGAGAAAACGCCGAATTCATAGTCAACTTTCGTGTGTAATCGAATTCATGAAATGGTGTTTATGCACGCACTTTCGGAGGCATTTCATGAAATGATTTTGTCCATAAACCTGTAAAAGTACAGATCTCTGACATGGTAAGAGATAGAGGTTTGACTTGTATGGGACAAATACTTCTTGTAGATGCGGCAGATAAATTTTTATATCACAGGTAGCCACGCCCCCTTCCGCCCCCGCAATTCAGAAAAACCTCATATCTCCCACAGTTTTGCAGATAGATGGTTTGTACCTTCTAGAGATATTTTGTAATCATGATTATTTATCGATTCGCCAAAGAAATTATGAAGATCGGATGAACGATAGCGGAGTTATACGGAAAACAAAAAATTTTGATGGGTAGCACCGGTTCAACGTTGATGGGCAGCACTGGACTCACTTTATGACTTCTTTATCACTTTGTGTGGCTGCTATATTAAATTTATCAGATAAATGCAAGCTTTGGGGGATACAGAGTATGTTATAGTCGGGCTTCACCGACTTTCTAACTTGTTTTTTGGGAAAATGTAATATAAATATTTGAAGTCGATTTGCGCGGACTAGGAATTCATTTTAGACCCATGGTTTCTTGGTGAAATTTTCTTAGAATTGACCGTAGATTTTTTTTACGGCATGAATTGGGCGCCGGGAATGATCGGTCGAAACTGTAGTGAGAAACTTTCTTGTTTCCATGCAAATCCGAATCATGAAATGGTGTACGCTAACACACAATTCTGTAAAGTTTGATCCAAATCGGATGAATATATCGTATACCTGCCATATAAAAAACTGGCAAGCACTATATCATGCTCCAAGGGTATATAAACTTCGGTCGAGCCGAGAGTTAGCTTCGCTCTAATTTTATACACTGTGGCTAAGTGTAAGAGGCCGAATAAATCATTTTCCAGCCATTTAAGTGATTTATTAAGTTGAATCAAAGTGGGAAAGCGTCGATTTTAGAGAATACAGTCAACTTTAGCCCGCTTACTTGTAGAAATTAAAATTTTTCTATATTCCTCATTTGCTTTTCTCTACTTACTTGTCTTTTACTTTTATTTTCTTTCTTCCTCTTTGCTCTTTCGTCCCTTCTTCTACCTTCCGTCTCTCTAATTGCTTTCTTTCTTCGCTTTCGTTTCTTCTTTTATTCTTTCTTATTTACTTCCTTCTTCCTGATTACATTTCCTACTTATTCCTTTCTTTCTTCTTCCCCTTCCGCTCTTCTTCTTTCATTTGTTCTTAGTTTATTTTTCCTTCTTATACCTTTGTTTTACATTTCTTTGACTTCATTCCGATTCCTTCCTTTCCTATAGCTTATTTTCTTTCTTTCCTTCCTCATTTTCCCGCCTTTAATTCTCTTCGCCTTTTTCTTTCGTTCTCTTTAACGGGCTCCCCTGTCTTCTTGTCTTGATTCGGGCTTTCTTGTTTTTTCTTCCTGTGATCCCTTTTTGATCAAATACAGAAGAAGTTGTCGAAAAAAAAAGCGAATTTATTGTTGAAGTGAGACCCTGGAGAATAAAAATTAAAAGATGTTTCATCATGAGTAACAACCCTCCCTTCAATCGCCACATTTCGTCTAATCTTTAACTTTCACACGCTTAAGCCGCCCCCCGTATCCAAATGTGTAAACAAACATTGTGCTGGTGATGCAACCTGCAGTTCCAATAAAGCTTTCCCCCCATATTCTCCACCCCTCCCGCCCCATCAAGAAGTTAGCTTTTGCCGATGACTGGGGACGGGGGCAATTTCTGCTTATCAGGCTTAAACAGCATGTTTATTCTTGCCGGGGATTGAGTCATGGTTTTTAGAGTTGGGCTTATCAGTGAATTTCTCTGTTTGTCTACCTGTCCCGAGTAGTAGGGTACCTGTATGTATGTACAATGTACATTATGTACATAGAAACGCAGGCGGCGCGAAAACGTTCATTCAATTGTCATTGCTTGTCTAGTCGTGCCAGTTGTATTTCAATTCAGTCTAGTCCAGTCTCTGAAACAGTCTGTTGTATATTTTCTATATTATATTCATCCAACAATTATCTCACAAAAAAAAAAAAAAACTCTGGAAAACGTTAAAAGTTCAATGCGGAAGAGTTTTAGCTGAGTGAACTTCACGCTATCTTGGGTAAGTACCGAACACGGCACAGGGCAACTGGTGCAACACTTAACGCCCCTTAACTAATTAGGCCCAAGCACGTAAGGATTTTGGGGCGGGCGGGGTAATAGGGGTGAGGCATCTGTTGTTTTTCTGTATGCCACAACAGTTACGAAAAGAACATTCAAACAACATGACAGGGTGCTGGTGCTGGCTGATTGATCTACGCCCATCGATTGGTTGGACTGCCTGATTAGCCATGCCCAGCATGAAGCCTACTCGTGGAAGCGCTTTGGCGTGTCTCTAGGCAATTGCACTATGGGTACGAAATTCGATATATTTCGATTTTCAAAGTTGGACTACTTTTGACATTTAGTGGACAGTCGGTCGGAAAACGTCTTTATATCCCAGCGTAGAAATTCCAAAAAATGTGAACAAGTTTCGGTTAGCGAAACTGTTTTGAGATGCCGATGTCTTTTCTAATGGCGATTTCCCCCACAACAATTTTTCTTGACTTCCTCAATGTTGTCCTCAGTTGTTGACGTGCGGCCTTTTGGGAAATGCTTGTCCCACTTATACACAGAGTAGACTCGCCGTAAGCTACTGTCAACAGTAAACGTGCTTTGGAGTAGAGGTGGGCGCGGGAAAGAAAACTCGATTCCGTTCAGATTCCGAAGAAACGCCCTAAAATAATGCTTCTATGTATAATAGATATCTCACTTTGAAATTAAGGCCTCTATGCAGTTGTGAAACGATAAGTAAAGTTCAATTTTCATACAAAACTGTTGGAAGTAAAGCAAAAGTAAAATTACTTCCAGCATTTTGTATGAAAATTTTGCTTTACTCGTCGTTATTTCACAACTGCTTAGAGGCCTTAAGAGTTTAAACTTAATATCGCCGTCTTTACTCCCGCTGGAATACCGTCTCGCATTCGTCTCATCACTTTTTTCCATTTTGTACAGAAAATTTGATGCAAATTCTCCCGGCGGCGCAAATTGTTACATAATGGATTACTCCTACGTTACTTTGCCATCAGTATGAAGGAAATAATTCCATACAATTTGCTTTACTTTGCCAAATGCATGGCCGCTTTGTAAACAGGGTGCCCACAGCCTGCATACTCAAAGATGTAAGCTAGAGCCGAACCGCCATCGTATTCCCATTACGAATGCGTATATTTTTTTTGAAAATTGCAATGCAGAATGTTTGCAGTCCGTTTGTTTTCGCTTGCTATTTCTTTCTAACGAAAAGCAGCTATTGTAGTGCATTACTTTTTCGTGCATACTTTCAACAGAACACGTTGAGCTCTGTGCCGCTGGGACTGCTTCACCTTAAGGCCTCTCACCAACAAACAAAGAGTTCTAAATAGCAGCGATTTATATCAGTGCTTTACCCGCAGGGGTCGAACACGTCTTGATATTCATACCGACACGAGCCGAACGCATGCCGAGGCCAATAGAGCAAACAGCTTTTTAGTGGCCAGCTATCAATGAAGTAGGTCAGAGCTGGTTTGCGTCGCTTTACTTACAAACACCAATACACCCTTAATTTTTGACCTCGCTTTTCGTGACAAACTGTGCTTTATAGTTTGAAACTGGTTTTTCGGGACAACAAATTTGAAAAGTCACCTTACTTTTTGAGCCACACCTCGTATAGAGAATTTATGATGTGTATGTAGAAATCAAGGCTGCAAACCTCTAAAATTTTGCAGAAGGTTCGGTTCAGAGGTTCGAACCCGTTGTAAAGTCTAAGTTTTGGTTCGCGGACCGGTTTTCGGAACCCCTGAACCCAAGGTTTTGGTTCGAACCTCGGTTCTCTTGAATATAAAAGAATAGTTTCGATTTAAAAATACTTATTTTTTAAGAAATATTCCATACTTTAATAATGTAATTTTAGTTGTCAATTTTTTTTCGCAACATTTGAGAACTGCTTAGTTTAAGTTAATAAGCATTCAGCAGATAATTCCGATTTACGATTTGTGATTTATGATTGCCGATTTTCCCTGCTGAAAACAGTGATTGGCGATTGGGATTTTGAAAATTTGACAATCATGTTTGTTGAATAGAAATCGAACAAAACGTATGATTGGTTAACGATTGCTGCGTCAGCGTGCATTTGTTCAGACATTCATATGAATTTTTCGATATAACAAATCCATAAATATCTGAGATTGTGTGTAAGTGTTTTCCATTGATAAAAATTCTCAAGCCACAGAATATCTTAAAGCAGCAGAGTCTCATCAGCAATCGCAAATCGGTAATCGCTAATCGGAATTATCTGCTGAATACGCCCATTATATCTTCTAGGAGCTGTTCATCTATTCTAGCTCTTAGATCAGAAATATCAAACTTAAAGGCCCGTTATACTGATACCTGAGTTGCTGGAACAGCAAGTATATTTAGGGCAAGTATAGTCAGGGCAAAATTTGAAAACATTTGTCGATTTATGTTCTCTTGGACAAGTTTTTAAGAAATCTAGAACATCATTTACACATTTTCTATCTAATATTTATTTGTTTTCTATTGCTTTCATAAAATTCTCTTCTTCGAATTGAATTTTGAAAACTCGCATTAAGAATTTGTTTTTGGAGCTTCGGCATATCTGTAATATCAAATAGAGCGAACTCTACTAATGTCACACTAAACTTCCTTCAAAAAACTCGTAAACAACTAAAATTAGCAGGGATGCAAAATACTCGAAATAAGGACTGGTTCGGTTCAGTGGTTCACACAGTTTTTTTGAACCGGCGGTTCCGCCGGTTCGGTTCATTGCATGGTTTTTGGGGCTTACTGTACCGCGGTTATGGTTCAGTTCCGGTTCACTTTTAATCATTAATTAACTAAAGACAAATATTTTTGATGCAAGTGTTCAGATTATTCATTAACAAAAACTTAGGTTTTCAATTAATCGGGTATGTTCAAAATTTCGACAGCAATTTCCGTATAAACGTTCTCATTTCGTTTTGAAATCCTACAACTTTACATATCAACTACTGAAATCTACTGGAATCGACTACTGGGAAGCAGAGGAGCAAAATCGTCAAATTATTACAATTTTCTTTTGACCCGATCAAGTAATCTCTGACATATTTTCAAAACAAGAGGGAATAATCTTAATAATCTTTAGGTAAACGCTTACAATCTATATTTTACTTTTTGAAGGAATTGAATGAATATCCGTTTAGCTTTCATTATCGTTTGGAATTTTGTAGTATATTAATCATTAAATGAGATTAAATTAAATTTTTCCTTCTTCTAATAGCAGGCTTGATTCCTAGAATCTAAGAAATCAAATTTAAAATAGTCGGAGCTCTTTTTCCAAAGAGTTGACAATTACTGAGCTATGTCGTTCTCCCTTTTTTCAACCTTAATTTTGCATGCCTACCAGCCATAGAAATACTCAGTCATTTTCTATTTCAAGCCAATCTCAATTAAAGATAAACAGTTAACGCTTGAGTATTATGTGAGTTGACCCCCCAAGGGATAATACAATCACGACTTGGCTTATTACAATTTTGGGTCGATTGGTTGGATTAAGGTTGATGTTCTTAGTTTTTTACAACAACTCTGCTTTTCCAAGTATTTTCGTAATATTTTAAGGCTAATTGCTGATTTTGCTCACTATTCGCCAGTAACTCAATACCTAGCTAAAGTGAACCGAACCGAACCATTTTATTTTTCGGTTTTTGGTTCGGTTCAACATTTTTGAAAACACACCGGTTCGGTTTACGATTCGGTTCACAAGCACAAAAAGCGGTTTGGTTCGGTTTAAAACCGGTTCGGTTCAGAACCGGTTTGCATCCCTGAAAATTAATATTTATACAACAAAAAAAAATAAAATTTTATTATACAAAAAAAAAAGTTTATTTAAAAATTTAAAAAATTAAACAATTATAAAAATTAAAAAATTTAAAATATTAACATCAAAAAATAATATAAAACATAAATTATTTTAAAAAAAAAACTCAAAAAAAAAAATATTTATAATTTTTTGGGTTCGGTGGAATAAAAAAAATTTTTTGGGTTGTTTATTTTCTGGTTTGGGGGAAACAAAAACCTAAAACAAACCAAACCATTTTACCTTGGTTTCGTATGGCATCAATCGTCACCGAACTTCCCATCACAGCTCGCTCTGCGTAAATCTCCTTTATTTCATTTGCCCGTATATAAACCGGTATCATGCTAGCCAGGACTAAGGCTGCATCATCAGAGATCGTCCGGAATCCGGATATGACTCGAAGAGCGCTAAGTCGGTAAGGCGTCTTCAGTAGTAGGCTTCTTCAGGAGGCTCTCATTGCTCGCCACCGCAGACGCCCATATTGGTGCGGCATAAAGCAAGACTAAGGTAACTACTCTTGCCAGTAGTAGTCGTCTTCCAGCTCTGGGTCCTCCTATGTTGGGAAGCATCCACGAAAGGGCTGTCTGCATTTTCGAAGCCTTTTGGCTTACATATTCGACGTGGGGACGAAAGCTTAGCCTGTTGTCCAGCATCACTCCCAAGTACTTTATGAACTCCTTCGATTTCACTAAAGCATTATCCACCATTATGTTCGCGAACTCTATCTTCTTCCTGCTTGTGATGAGCACGGCCTTCGTTTTTTGACCAGCTAGCTTTGTGTGTGTGTGTGTTTGTCAATTGTAGAGGGTATATTGAAGTCGGGCTACTCGACTGCAACGATCTTACTTGTTTCTTCTTGATTTTTTAGGACGAAATCTGCTTGCATAGGAGAAGACAATTAATCTTGACTTCGAACGTCTCAGAAATTCGTGCTTGATTTCAGTATTTTTGGCTTGGATCCAAGAATATTCCGTCTTACCGTACTTTTGATATCAAAACTGCTTGATATCAAGCACGATCGGCTTGGCTTTTTCTCTGAGTGTACCTTTGGCAACTAAGAAATGTTTTTGCATCACACGGCCAGCCAAGTTCTGAATCGATTTGGGACTGGGACTAAACAGGTACACTCCTGTACCACTGATAAACGGACGCATTAGGGTTGAAATTAACATTCCGTGTTTTCAGGGATTAGATGTGCTGCCCATACCCCTTCAGTTAGCCATCAACGCAGCTTTGAAAAAGTCTGGAGAAATTTGAGTTTAGTACATTTACTGATAAAATGAGACTCCAAATGGAACCGCTTTAGTCTGCATGATTGGTCAAAGTAATATTTTAAACCAACATGAATCATAATACGAGACGAATCTTTTAAAATTATTTAGACTGTAAAGCAGCTGAGTTGATAAAGAAAATATTTGTAGATTTCTTTTCTGTTTCTCGGAAAAATAAAAATGGTATTTTTGCCCATGGTGCCTTGGGTAGACAAAAGACATTGATAAATGAGCCCAAAACTCAAGCAAAAATAAATTACAATTTTATTCAAATTCGAATTGTGAAAGAATTCACATTAATTCTTAACCCCTTCTCACTCTCTCTCTCTCTCTCTTTACAGATCTAACCAACCACAATCAAGCATTGTTTATATATTTTGTTAATTACCACTAAAAACTGGATTTGGATTTCGATTTTTAAATTAATTTATTTTATGTGATTATTATTTTGTGTGTTTTGGAATACCTTTTCGACTCACACCCACCCACTTTACACTGACATCTAACATAACGAAGGGCAACACCACCACCCACTTGCTGTCAACATGTTTAGCCCGGAATATGAGAAACGCATACTAAAGCATTGCAGTCCAGTGGCTAGAAATCTGTTCGATAATTTGGAATCCTCAACAACACCAACTTCATTGGATCGTTTCATACCCTGCAGGTGAGTACATTGAACTTCTGCCCGTTATTCATTTTGCTACGTCATCTTTTCCGCTTGCGAGCGAGCGTGCAGTCAAAGAACAACAACATGGCCCTATGAATTTCCCGCCTCGCTGCGCCTCGTTGGGCTAACGGTGCCCGCCGCTAATGAGTTCCGCGTAGTAGAAGTTGCCGCCACGCCATGGGAAGTTGTTTCTTTTGCTGCTGTTGTTGTTGTTGTTTGGGTCGTTTATAAAGGAAAAGTCAGGTCACCTCATTGCGATTGACCAGTTTTATTCAGAAGTCACCTTTTTTTAGCACAGTCTTACCCAGAAATTGGCTTTTATTGTTTGAAACCAATACCAGTCTGCTATCAGTAACACCAACCCATGATTTCGATGACACCCAGACACCTGCTGCTGGCGGAAAACGGGGTAGGGGGCGTCCCATATTCATGTCCCTCATCCGCTTTTGTGGAATTGATTTATTGTAGGTGGAAGTAGGCACTTGAAATGCGTTTGCTTTTGATACAATCAACAATACCCACGACTGAAAGGGGAGGAGGAAGGGAGAGAAACGCTTATTGCATTCGTAAACACAAATTGCAATACTCCGTCAAATTCTCTCACACTTGGCCAAATTTCATGGCAAATTATTTGTGTTTTTTTTTGTGCGAATTTTGCAAAAATTAAACACATATTTTTTATTTTTGCAAATTTGACCGTCACGTTGCACACGTTTTTTAATGCTTTTATGAGCTAAAATAATAACAATAGGTGGGAGGAGGAGGAGGAGGGAGGTAAAAGGGTGGTTTGCATGTTCTACATATAAATAATTTATATTTTTATTTTGTTTGAAATGAAATTCGCACTCAAGGTAGTTTCTTCTCCTTTCAGGGCACACAACAATTGGCAAACGAATTTCGCTTCCATTACCAAGTCAAATGATAATTCACCACAGACCAGCAAAAAGCAAAGGGATTGCGGCGAGACGGCACGCGATAGTTTGGCCTATTCGTGTCTCTTGAAGAACGAGCTCCTTGGCTCGGCCATTGATGATGTGAAGACAGCCGGTGAGGAGAGGAATGAGAATGCCTATACGCCGTCTGCGAAACGAAGTTTATTTAAATATCAATCACCCACAAAGCAGGTGAGTGCACACAAATACGATGAAGTGTGATGAAATTTTTAAGGAACTAATTTAAGTGACACAAGACTAGTAGGACACCCTCGAACTTAAGACAGTGGCATCATAGAATCAAAGAGAGTCTCATAGAGAGCACTCACAGAGAAGGAAATTTAAGGGGAAATTTGCATTGTGGACCTACAATTAATCTTAAGTGTGCTCTGTGCGTGCAAAGTTTGTTGAAGCTCCACATGGAAATTTCCCTTGACATTCACTTGTATGGTCATTACTCATCTTTGTAAATGAAGTTAGAAATTTTCTGCTTCAAGACCGCTTCGATCCAAAGTGAACCAGTTCAAAAGTGGTTTAGGAACCATAACTTTGAAAATATTTAAGTTAGGAACTTGTCTTTTGGTGTTGTTGTTGTAACGGCTGTGGTGGTTATAGGGAGAAGATATTTTAGAAGTAGATTAAGAGAAAGATAGTCCTAGGAAAGCTGCTGTTTGTGTGGTGAGCAATTGAAGATTTGAGGTTTATCGTGTTCAGTTTATCTGCATTTGGGACACTCGTGACATATTGTCTGCTTGATCCGTGCCACGTAGCTATTGAGTGAGGCAGAAGGCCATTGGTTGGCAAAAATGTATTGCAACGGAAGGGGATTACTTTAAAGGGGATGAAATAGATTTAGATAAATAAATATAGATTTTGAAAATATAAGAAAATGCATCATTTCATTTGATCACAGTAGTAGGTGTTCTATGTGAGCCATGAAGTTAGATATTTTCCCGGCTTAAAATCGATTCGGATCAGGTTTGAATCCGTTTTAAATGTGTTTTATAGGCTTGATATTGGTGTGTAGGTGGCAAATTGATTGATTGAGTTCCAAACCATTTTGAACCGGTTCGACAGTGTTTCCAAAGTTAAGCAAAAAAGTTATAAGTCTATGAAGTACCAGTTGGAGACTGTTTTGGCATAAAAACGCCATATCTCAGAAACAATTTTAGCCAGAGGTGCCCAAAGCCATCTTAGGACGGCGTAGACACCAACACAAATGAAGATAATATCGTTCAAGCAAAAACAACCACAAGAAATAGAAAGAGAAGACAGATTTTTGTTTGTGTGCGTTTGTCTGGTACACTAAACATAATTCGCGGCCAACAACAAAATTTGTAAGAGACATAGAAGAGAAAGGTTCAGGCTTAAGTTATGCGTAATAGGCTAATCCCACTCTGAGCACTTCTAACATCCAACATCCTGAGTCATAAATATGTAACATGGCAGAATTTGCCACCTTTGTAGCATGTTCCTATTAGACATCGACCCAAAAGCTTAAAAACGTTGTCATAGCAAATGGTTATTACGGATTTAAACTCAGGAGGTTGGATGTTAGATGTGCTCAGTATAATTAGTAGACATCGGATTTTAGGTCTTTTTTTGTTGTTGGTCTTAAAATTTGAAATTTTGGTAATGGACTAATAAAAATATTATTAATTTTTTAAGATTATCATATCCAAAATATGTGTTTTATTAGGTAATAAGCTTATTGCTAAAATAGAGTAAAATAGGTTAAAATAGGTCACAAAATAAATTAAAGTACTCAAAATTACCACTCTAAATTCCATTCTTATGATTAGAACGATAGAAAATACCGAACAAAAGAAGGTACTATGGAAAGGCAAGCCCTGTAGGTGGTTCGTAGCGTACTAAGCACAATTAGGGTAAATGGTTTGTATCTTACCTGATTTCCGTTTTCTCGTACGGTATGCGTCGTTCTGAACACACCGCAAAGGCACAAGCAAAAAGTTTGAGTCAGGGACGCGAGCCTTATCATACAAATTTTATGAAATTTAGATGTTACATTGCATCCGCCTGGCTTCTGTGCTGCTTAGTTGAACGTGAAAATAGTGGACCTGATGATATCATTGCATCTTTACTAATTCGGTTCCGTTTTGGTATTTTTTTCACAAATTAGTTATATTAGTAGTTATAGTAAAATTATCTAAAACATTCTGTATGCTCTGGTCCTGGACTATTCTCTTCACTATTCCTTCATCCATGGTATTTTATCGCGGTTCGGTAAGATCACAATCATAGTTATGCACTTATTTGTGGTATTTAAAAGCAATTTCTTAAGTAATTATTGAGCTAACTACTATGGAGGACCCTTTGCTAAAAAGTGAGAAGAAATGATTTTCATCTTAATTGGCATTTAAGTTTGGTGAAATACTACCACTAATCCGCATTACAGTTAAATGGTTTGAAACAAGACTCTGCTTTTCCTCCTTCCTTTTCCATTCTGTAAACTCTATCGTTCCTTCCAGAGTGTAAAAAACCTACTCAAGGTTCGAACCTAAGCTTATTTTACAATTAGGTTCCCCCAACGAAAAATGAATTTTGCTTGCCCCCTTGGTAGAACTTCAAGAATTTGCTACCTTAGTAAGTTTCGTTTTGAACCCTGAATAAAAGGCATTTCTAGATGCAGATGCCTACTTGGGAGCATATATTTACTCTCTAAATATGTAAAAGCTTATGACATATTCCAAAATAGGTCGAAATAGGTTAAAATATGTTAGATCGAAGATATGTAAATATGTCAAATATGCAAAACGAATAAGGATTTAAAATAATCTACTTTTCATGGAACAAATTTGTATGCAACCAGAAATTTTTTTGGACCACCCATTAAAAATATGTTTTAACCTAAAATCCGATGTTTAGTGATTAGCATATAAGGGCTATGCGCGCGGCTATCGCTTTGCGGAAAACAACAAATGGGCGGCGTGCGCAATGGGCTTAGGCACACCTGATTTAAGATTTAACCCATTTAGTTACTAGCTAATCTTCACGTTAAAGGCCTTGCGAAGTAATTAATTCAACTAACTTTGTCAACGTGAAACATAAGTATAGTATGGACAGAGTTTAGAACTAATTACGCTAAAAATTTAAGTCGTGGTATTTTTTAATTTATTGGGAATGGGCCATACTACACAATCAGCAGTGTTTTGTTTCCCCTCTATGCTACCAAAAGATATGAAAGCTGTGTGCATATTATAGTCAAAATATAGCTAACTATTGACTTCGACTGCAGACTCTAAAGCAAATAAAAAGTCTTGTGTACTTGGTCCCAAACGAAGTTTGATTTACCTTCTTGTTTTTCATTTAACTTTAGTTTGAAAGTACAAGAAGAGCGACGTAAAATTGAGTGGCATCAATGTAAGCTCAACTATTCAAAGTAAAATGAGGCCCACAGCCATTTACATAGACTCCACAAATGTGCTGTTAAGCGTAATGATAATTCTTAGCTGCGAACATCCACAATGTTTAGTGTGGCGAAATCTAAACATTTTCTTTTTCTTCCCTCAATTTTTGTATTATCTCGTTGAAAAAACCATCCAAAACAAATTTCGACCTAGGTTCATAAAATTTCACTTTATGGATTTTTGAGAACCTGTGTTCTACTTTTCCGTAAAGCATTCCATCAACGTGCTGATCTACAGCCACTGTATCCACCACAACTGATTTGATCCTGCTCCAGCATCTATCATCATTCTGCATACTTTTTTTTTGAAGTGGCAAATTGAATAGTGCAACTTTTTGTTACACAATTCCAGATTAAAAGGCCCAACAATATCTTGTGTCCATCATCGGCAATTATATTTGACATATGAGGAGGGACTGACGGACTACCGTCTGGTCGTACGTGTGTTTCTTGGTGGTAATAAGACGTCCATTATTTATGACAAAAATATTGCGACCGCACATAATTGAATTATATATGAATGTTATTTGTCTGGATTTTGGGTGTGGCGTGTTAATTGTGTGGGCGTGATGTAGATGAAGAATTCGCTAATGTTTGGTGCTGGTTGCTGGTTCTGGTCAGCGACAAAATAGACCACAAGAACCCAATGGCCATTAATCAAAGTAAATATATGTTGAAGAGGTTTAAATTCAAAAAGCCGCGGGGGCCCAACAACTGATGGGGTAACCTCTCTTCTGTACTCCGTACTCGGTTCTCTACATATTGACTCAAGTGTCGTTTTAGACCACTGAAGTAGTTGAGGGGGAGCGAGAAGAATAATGAGGCTGCTTTTGGGTATTCTTTGTGCTTTTGGCTGCTGGGCAAATAAATGGCAACGTGTCAACTGTCAGAAATCAGTCAAAGCAAACGGCCCAAGAGACACATAAATCTGATAAGCCCAAGGTAAATAGTAAATAGAATGTCGGGGAAATGATGATGGCTGAAAATCACTTGAACAATCGGAGAAACAGCGGCAGCTGTTGGCACCAACACGCACCTGAAATCACAGTGTGTTAACCCCAAAAAAAAAAAAAAAAAGAAAAAAAAACTAACAACTTTTCCCGTGGCCTAGCCAAACCGGTTGGGTGCTGGGGAATTGATCAATAGACACAAACACATTAGACTTTCCACATACAGCTTCCCACAGAGAGGAAGACAGAGAGAGAGGGAGACCGACAGACAGACCGTCCCTGACCTGCTGCTGGACAGTGCATTCAACTTGTCTCAATTAGCGCACACACAGCATAAATTCAATTAAATGCACTTTTGGATATATATGACAACTAGCTAAATACACGGCGTACCGGCGCGGGAACTAAATATCAGGGATGGATCGGTGCATCGACGAAACTTTCAGAATTTTAAAAAAGTCAGTCTGTAGCAGTATAATGCAGGTTCTAAGAAATCCAAAATGTTTATTGTCCCTCACCTAGGTTTACTTTTTTTTTTATTTGTTTATTTGTAAAGATATTGTTAACCATGTTCTGTCAACATTCGAAGGGTAACCATCCAAATAGGGAAGTTTTTTATTGATATGCCCCGGCTCACATCAGGTGGATGGAGAAGGCAGGTTCAAGAGCGTGGAGGGGATAAAAACAATATAATATTATACGAATTAATATACTGAGAACATTCAGTTGACAACAAATGGTACAAGATATTATAATTAGTACATACAACGCGTCCTGCACCTGCTAATTGCAAGAGGTTGATACGACCGCGTTACTCTTGTTGGCACTACAAAATGGAGCAGGCTGAAAGGGTAACACGAATCAATATCGCCATTGATTAGCTTATGTACGAATATGACGCCATGGCAAGTTCTCCGATTCTTCAACGTTGGCTGATTTATTAGCCGTAGCCTGTCCGTATAGAATGGGAGCAGGCGATGAGGCTCCTAGCTTAGCCCGCTGTAAGAGATATGGGCAGATTAAGCTCATTAGATTGGTTTTTTTGGGACTTAACGCTTTGATTTTAGGTAAAGTCGCCTTGTAGCAGTATATTAAAGGTGTCCAGGAATCGAAAACGTTTTCATACCCCTTACTCGTAGTGTAAAAAGTTGTACTAAAGTCGTGTAAATGTATGTAACAGGCAGAAGGAAACATTTCCGAGCAAATCTATACTTATCAATCTGTAGGCCCGACTGACTGACATAGAGACTGTCATAATATCAACCCACAGCCAAAACTGTTTGGGAAAGAGTGGGGAGCGCAGGAAGAGGGAGCGGTTCTTTAATTTTTGGTTAAGACTTGGGAATCTACACATTTTCAACTATGGGCAAGTTGTTGTAAAATCCATAATCTTGATATATTTTACTAGAAATGGGAACGGGACGGAAATATCGCTAGACCCGGAAGGGAGAGGAAGGGATTTATATATAATTCCGGAATTTACGAGCGGCTATAAAATTTTGTCGCTATAATGCGGGTTCCAAGGAATTGAAAACGTTCACTTTCATTAACTTGGACCGGAATTTGTTCAAGTTAAAGGCAGCTTTAGGTTTTCAAAAGGTTTTTGGTATGTGTACGTCAGAAAAAAGAACTTTAGACCCCGATTAAAAAAAAAACTGGCAAAACTTGATGCACGGATTTTAAGAAAAGTCGCTTTGTAAAAGTATAAGGCTAATGTCAGAGTGCGCGCGAGAAGCGCGATAATATTTCTTGCTATGAGCAATGCGATAAGATGACATAGTAAAAGCATTGAGCGAAGCGAGTTGCACTGATTAATTTTAATTTGCTGTCAGAATTTACCATGATTTAATTATACAAGGAAAGGCCAGAAGTGAGAGCATGCAACTCAGAGAGCGCGAGCTGTGATTATTGTGAGCCCAGTTCCTTGAGAGCAGCGAGTTGCATTACCCTATTTTACTTATTAGTGAGGGCGTAATGGATTCAGACGAAGAATATTTTGCTACAAGAGCAACGATTAATTCTGTTAACAAAAAAAGTGTCCAGTGTCCACCCATTTAAGCGAAATCGAAATGAAAAAGGAGAGTTTAATAACACAAGACAACAAAATTTGACTTTTTTCAGTATATTGAAGGGTTGGTGATGATTCAGAATTGGTCCAACATGTCGAGATTTTAAGTAATTTGAGCTTAAAATTGCAAAAAATGATTTTTGACTCTTTTTAGACGCATTTTGTTGGGAACTAAAACTTTTGTTTTGACTCTCTTTGATAAAAAAATACTACTCCTTAACTTTGAAATAAACAATCCCAAACAATTCTACGATTTTTTTCAATGAAGATATACTATTTTTAGTATTTGTATACGAGTTCACAAAATCCAATATATTGTTGCTGCCCCAAAGTATGGGTTACGTTGAAAATTTTCATGGAAATTCTAAACAAATTACTAGCCTGCTGTACCGTTTCTGCAGGACAGCAGACAATTTTGTTATTTTATTTTTATCGACACGATGTATTCAAAATGGTATTTTTTCGCTAAGAAATAATCTTACAATTCTTTGGGATAGTTTTTTTTTTAAGTTAAGAAAAGTAATTCACGAAAATATTAAAGAGAGCCAAAAAAAAATTATAGCTTCCCAACAAATCGCGTCTAAAAAGGGTCAAAAACACACCTTTTGCAACTTTAAGCTCAAATGAAAATGGATTCATGTTCAGCACCCGAAAATCATCTAGAATGGACTTTGTTGCCCAGAGTAATTTATGTAATGATGTACGCAAACATCCAGAAAAGTTTTTTTTTAATTATTTGCGGATGTCAATTTCGACGTTTGATTATATTTAAAAAAAAAAAGGTGTAAGTGTCGTGAACACTCACGTGGCTTTGATGTGACATAGAAATCAGCCTTGGCAATCTTTTAGAAGAGAAAAAAAAAATACCCTTCCCCCCTCCCTGACAAGGTAAAAGTCCACTCTTATGTCTTCTGTCAAGTCACTGTTAAGTCACTGTCAAGTCACTGTTTAGTCACTGCTTCGTCTCCTTTAAGTCACTGTCAAGTGACTGTTTAGTCACTATAGTCTCTTTCAAGTCTCTTTCAAGTGACTGTCAAGTCACTGTTTACTCTCTTTCAAGTCAATGTTTAGTCTCTGTCAAGTCACTGTTAAGTCACTGTTTAGTCACTGTTTAGTCACTGCTAAGTCACTGTTTAGTCTCTATCAAGTCATTGTTATGCCACGGTCAAGTCGCTGTTTAGAGTCTTTTAAGTCACTGTCAAGTCACTATTACACACTGTCAAGTCACTGTTTAGTCTCTAACAAGTCACTGTTAAGTCACTGTCAAGTCATTGTTTAGTCACTGTTCAGTCACTGTGGGGAAAGAGGGGCCCACCCTTATCTCACACCTTTAACCGCCCCCTAACCCACCTCTTTCTCTTACCTCCCCTTACCCTCTGCCAAAACTCTTCTGTGTTTGGGTGTTTGTGATTCCACAAAAGGGCGTCACGTGACGTTAAAATCAGGTTGCAAACTGCTTTTTCGCATTTTCCTTTTTTTTTACAAAACACAAAAATAATCTCCCCCCCTCACTCTGACACCTTTCGAGCGATTGCATTAAAAAAAGGTTGCAGTGGTTTATCGCGCGTTCTCGCCCAATATTATCGCATCGCTTCGCGCTCCCTCCAAGATATACCCAAAATAAAAAAAAATTCCCAACCTAAAAATAAGGTTCCAAAAAAAAGCCAACAGGCCAAAAATAAAGGTTAAAAAATATACTCGATCGAATTTTTATAGGAAACAATCAAATTAAACTAATGTTAGCTAATCTTACATTTACTGATAACCCATTGGAGATATTCGGTTTCACGGGCGTGGAAGTGATTTTACTTATGTTGACATTAGAAATTTTGCTAATTTTTTGGAAAAAAGTGACTTTAGATTACATGGACTTTCGCTATCTAAAAATCTTTTGATGGTAAAAAGGGCTATAACAAAAATGCATAAGAAAATGGAAACAATGCCAATGCAATAAACTGTAAGTATTCTTCGCATTATAGCAGAAACTACATAAAAATGATATGGTAACGCGACAGAGATAAATATTTTTTTACAAAAAATGTACTCAAGATTTTTAAATCAAATAATATACTTTCAAAGAACTATTGATTCATAAGATATTAAACTATTTGGTTTAGTTATTGTGTTAGGTTTCGCTGGAAACTTTGTCTTTTTATGAGCTGCTCGCGAAAACCAACTTCTGTTTTTGTCACGTTCGAATAGCTTCCCATTTTGTCATTATTTTGGAAACCGAATTTCATTTGATACAAACTTTAACACTAATTAAAGTGCTTGCTAAGAGCTATATTATACAGTAAAAAAAACGAATTAAAAATTTGATTTATTTTGACTTTTTTCATTTTCAAAGTGTACGACGGTCACGGTTCGACAGAATGGAAATGCCCATATATTCTTGATCAGGATGACGAGCTGAGTCGATTGAGCTTTGTCCGTCCGTCTGTCTGTCCGTCTGTCTGTTTCTACGCGAACTAGTCTCTCAGTTTTAAAGCTATCGAGCTGAAACTTTGCACAGAGTCTTCTTTTTACTGCACACTGCTAATATGTCGGAACCGACCGGATCGGATAACTTTATCTTATAGCTGCCATAGGAACTATCGGTTGAAAAGTGGGTCTTTGTGAGAAATATTTTTTTTTTAAATTATAAGCTCCCCCATTTCAAAAATTATTAATTCTATACGCTTTCACATAGATTAGGAAGTTTTTGTCCAAATCGGATGACTATATCTTATAGCTGTCATAGGAACTATCGGTCGAAAAGTGGGTTTTAATGAGAAAACCTTTTTTGTTTTTAATGTTAACGTGTCTCACATCATTATTAATTAATATTATACGCTTTTATACAGATTTGGAAGTTTTGGTCAAAATCGGATGACTAAATCTTATAGTTGTCATAGGATTTTAAATTGGTCGACCAAGAGGTTTTAAGAAATTTTTTTTTTTTTTATACTTAGGGCCCGAAGAAGGAATTTCAGTCACAAGTTTTAAGAAATTTTGCCTTATATTGCTCTCTTATGTCTCCATCACAGCACGGGTTTATGAAGCGCCGGTCTACATCGACCGATCTGCTCGAGTTTACTTCATTAATTAGGGACGGATTCAAGCTGAAAAATCAGTCGGATGTTATATTCACAGATTTTAGCAAGGCATTTGATTCAGTGAATCACCTTTTGCTCTTAAAGAAATTATCACTTTTAGGTTTTCCCAACCTCTTGGTCAATTGGATTTCAATGTACTTGGCAAACCGCACACAGAAAGTCTTATTTAACAACACCCTCTCCAAGCAGGTTTATGTCACTTCCGGAGTTCCACAAGGGAGTCACCTAGGACCGTTGCTTTTTGGCCTTCCTTCCGTCATTTTAAATTCTCACGTGTTAATGTATGCAGACGACGTTAAAATTTGTGTGCAGCTAACAGACGCCGATTCACATTGTCTTTTACAGAATGACATTAACCACCTTCAATCCTGGTGCATCAACAACTTGCTGCACCTTAACCATTCTAAATGTAGTGTCATGTCTTTCTATTGCTCTGCCCCATTTATGGGCAACTATTCTCTTGGCCCGCACAATCTCAAGCGTATACACGCGGTAACAGACCTTGGCGTATTATTTGCCCACAATATGAACTTTTCCGATCACATTGGGACTATAGTTAGCAAAGCCAAGGGGGTGTTTGCTTTTGTTAAACGTTGGTCTAAGGAATTTGATGACCCATATACCACTAAGCTTCTTTACATCTCACTTGTCCGACCTATACTTGAGTACTGCTCATGCGTATGGTCACCACAGTATGCAACATACCAGGGCCTTATTGAGTCGGTGCAGAAGCAATTTCTCCTGTTCGCCTTACGTGGACTTAACTGGGAACAACACCGTCGCCTGCCATCGTATGTGGACAGACTCCGTCTATTAAGTCTACCGTCCTTGCAAGATCGTAGAATCTGTCATGGAGTTATGTTCCTTCATAAACTAATAAATGGCCATATTGACTCTTGTTTTCTACTGGAGCCAAATTAATTTTTCGATCCCACCTAGACCTACAAGACAGTTCCGGCCAATTTTCTTAAATATAAGTAGATCTAATTTCGAATCTCATGACCCGTTTCGAATCATATGCATGTTATATAACGATTTGTACCATTTATTAGCTTCTGAGGGTTCGATGTCGGTAAATGTATTTAATATTTTGTCACACTTATCTTCCCAGCAATTGTAAATCTTTGCCTCCGCCCACTTGATGTGAGTCGGAGCATATCATAAAAAAGTTCTCCTAATTTCGGTGGAGGCGAGATTAGGATTAATCTGTTTTCTTCTTTTTCTCTCTTAATTATTATGTTGACAGCTAAATTTGTCAACTCTATTAAATAAATACAAATACAAAAATACACAAGTTCTAAGCAACCGAAACCATCCATTTTTTTAACCTAGGTCGAAATTTGTCGAAGCTTAAATCAGAATAAGGTTTTTAAAACATGGTTCAATAAGATTCTTTTGGTTCAAAATGTTATTTTTTTTAACTCGAACCTTGTTTTCGGTTCCGTATTATGTAGTAGGACAGCTTAAGCTCTTGGTAGAGACGGCAACTTTATCTCTTCGTGTAGTTTACTTCTGCAGAAGTCATTGACAACGAGTTGGCCTTTCGATTGTACAGGTTGTGGTTTGCTTTGATTTCGAAGTAAACTCGTAGGCATATCTACGTTCTCTCCAAGTCGTGAAAGCCTTGTGTACTGAGCCTGCACGTTGGCATACAGACAGTTTTCTAATAGGCAAGAAGTTTGATTTGCAGTTATCTTCGATGTCTCGGTGTCCGCCGCGTTACCCAAACTATGCTCCCACAAATTAGCTTTAAATTATACAAATTCAGTTGTTACAACTTGTTTTTTTCTTAATATTTTAATGATTCAACTTGTCCGATTCGAATCTATATTTAAGACTCATATTTGGTGTCGTTTTGCTTACATCATCCACATTAGCACTAAATCATTATGACGTTGGGTTGGGTCAAGTTCTGGTTCCCAATTCTGATTAAGCAAGCAAACATCCCGACAAACACACGACATTTGGACATTGTGTTTGTCTTAGATAAGTGACAGGCGCATTGACCTGGTTCAAACGAGGAGGAGGCGAAGGGGGGCCAGCACTTAATTCGTTTAATAAATTAAAAATTTAATTCAATTAACAGTGAGCAGCTAGAGCCCTCTCTCTCTTTCTCTCTGTCTTTAGAGATAAAGAGAGCTGACTTTTAATTACATTTGAAGTGGAACCTATTGGGTTGGTCACTCATTTCTTTTTACCAGCAAATGGTTAATGACTCTGCTTGAGTTTTCTGGAAATACCGTGGTGTTGTCTGGCAGTTAAAATAGCTGCAGAGACCCATAAAACGTACAAGCAACTGCCATTAAATTTAAATGTTTTTCGATGCTAAGCACAGGGCATAGAAAGGGGGAGGCAGAGGGAAGGGGAGGGACGGTCCGTCGCTAAGCCTATTAGAAATTCAATTGTTGCCGCTTGCTAAAAAAAAAAAAAAAAACAAATGGCAAAAGGAAATCCAAAACCATGTTCGGCAGCTTGTTGCTGTTTTAGCGATTAAATCTTGGCCTCTTGGCCCCCGTGTGTGTTTCTTGTCTTTTGTCATTTCTGGATTTGTCATCAAATTAACAGAGCTCTGTTAACGCACAGAGCCAAAGTACAGTCGCCCAGCAAACTCAAAGACCGGCCGGCTTTTATTGTTTTCTTTTCTGGGCTGCTAATGGTGGGCGGCGCTTCGAAGGCAGCTTATAAATTAAACAAATAAACCAACCAACCAAACGGCATTCTCGAATGAATCGAGTCGAGTGTGGTGAACCTGTCGCTGCCGGCCGGAGCCGAGACCAGCCCCCTCCTACTTAAAACAAACATCACAAAAATAGTCGTCTTGGTTTTGATTACTTTTATCCAAAAGTTAATGCTATGTTAATGGAAATGTCTGCTGCATAAATTAATAATAATAATAACAATAAAACAAACCAAGAGCCGGTGGTGGTGTCTGACTGTTTTCATAATGGCCATTCGAATGGCTTCAACAGGTGCCAGAGCAAACGGAATGAGAGAAAGAGAGAAATACAAACTTGGGGATTAGATTTAGTTAGGTTAGAATCTGGGGATCTGTTCAAGCAGAGAGATTGCTGGGATCAGATTCTCATCTCACGCTGCATTTCGATGCAGTTCGTCCATTGTATTGCCGGCGAAGGCACAAACTGCCTCCAATGGCTATGGTTCAAACTGGGTGGGGTTGATCCGTAGGTATATGTAGATATGAAAAAAGAGAAAGATAATGGGTAATGTTAAGACTATTCTATGTCCAAATAGAGGTAGGAAGCTATATTGATTGAATGGGACTAAAGAAAAAAAATTTTTTTTTTTAAAAGATTTACCCCCCTCGCCGTCTGGGAGGGCGACACAACCACACAGAGTAAACATACTGCTCTGTATTGCAATAACAAGGAAGTGCTAAATGAGCGCGTTCTCATGTGCGCATGTGTGCTTTGCCGGCTGCTAGTCTAGAGATCTAAGGTGAGGTGTGAGGACTGTGGGAACATTTGAAGAGGTGTTGTGTGTTATGTGGACTGACACTACACTTTGGCCACTCATTCTAGGTACGTAATTTTTAAGAAAACAGCTTCTTCCTGAGCAGAGTTGGACCTGATAGACTTCATTGACCCTGGTTTCTAGGTTGGTGTGAGCTGCCTTCTTCGCCTTAGCAGAGCCAGCTAAAGGCGGCGAGTTAGGACTGAGATCAAAGCGCACGGCACCCAATCACACAGAAATCTCTACAGATTTTGCCGATGGGTGGTTTTTAAACTCTCTCGAAAAATCCGTCGGTGCCACAGAACTTCGACAGATTTTGTTTTCTTATTAGAAAATCTAGTTAGAACACCAGTTGTTCCAGTTGAAGTTCCATCTCTAAAAACAGGACTGAATCTTTCTCAAAAAAATTTCCCTTTTTTAGTTATCGGTTAATTTGATGTTTAACTAAAAGTTTTTGATTGTGTTATCTGTATTATGATGCATTTTTAAATTATAATTTAAATTTAAATCATAATATATATATAAATTTGTTGGTGCCCAACATCAAGTATAACGTGCCAGACCTTAATCCGCTGGCTGTCAAGTAGATGGCGCTATCGTTGATAGAGCAAGCCACTGAGGTGGTGGCACGGGAAATTTCTTTGGCACCTAAGAATTGGAATTCGGTTAGAAAAGGTTAAAGTCGTACAAATGTATGTAACAGGCATTAGGAATCATTTCCGACCATATAAAGTATATATATTCTTAATCAGCATCAACAGCCGAGTCGATATCGCCCTGTCCGTCTGTCCGTCCGTCTGTATAAACAACATTCTCTAAACTGCTAAAAATGAACAAAATATTTTTGGAGCAACAAAAACTGCAACAAATATAGAATTGGAAAACCGATTTTTGTTTGTGTCCGTCTGTGTGTGCTCGTGGATGTCTCACGAAATCATTCGCAGCTAACAAAAAAACTTTCGCTCGGAAAAAACATATAAAGTTGTTGTTGCTCTCCGCTTAGCTAGAATCGTAGGAAAACAACATCGAAATCATTCGCAGCCAACAACAAAACCTTCACTCGGAGGAAAATAAAATTGTTGTTGCTCTACGTATAGCCGTAATCAACACGTTTCCGCGTTCCCTTTTTTCAAAAAACACCAACAAATGCGCGCCATGCGCAATGGGTTTGGGCACCCATGCTTCAAACTCTATCGTTCCTTTCTTAGTGTACCAGACCTGTTCTATACCGTTCTTTTATGAAAAAAATATATTTAGAATGAAATTTACTCTTAAGAAAAATTTTAGTAATCCCGAGAGAATTTCGGTTCGGTGTTAAACCGAAAACAAAAAAATTGTTTCGATTCCGGTTCCGGTACGCGATTTGAAACGGTTTATTTCAGTTAACGGTTCCGGTATTATGCCCTGGTTTGTAGTCTTTGAATAAATACTAATGAAATGTTTTTAAGACTTAAAAATATAAATTACTTTTTATACCCTTGGAGAGGGTATATTGAAATTGTCCGGATGTTTGTAACGCACAGAAGGAAGCATCTCCGACCACATAAAGTATATATATTCTTGATCAGCATGACGAGCTGAGTTGATATAGCCATGTCCGTCTGTCCGTCCGTCCGTCTGTCCGTCTGTTTCTATGCTATCTCCTTCGTCAGTTTTAAAGCTATCTTAACCAAACTTTGCACGAAGTCTTTTAGTACGAATACGCTGCACATTTGTCGGAACCGGCCGGATCGGATGACTATCATTTCGAACTACAGGTGTGTATCGAAACTCTCGGATATTCCTAAGCTTCTTGAAAAGATCCTGACTCCCCAACTACAACATTATTGTCGTTCGGTAATATCCGTATCTCAACATGGTTTCATGAAGAATCGCTCTATTTCTACGAATCTACTTGAGTTTACTACCATTCGCAGGCACTAATGTATGCGGATGACCTCAAACTTTGTTTGTCGTATAATGACCCTACGTCTCCTCTACACCTGCAATCCGATTTAAAATCTCTTCACATTTGGTGCTCGGTTAATAGCCTTCCTCTTAATCTCAGCAAGTGTAAGTGTATGACTTTTAGTCGTAATCAACCATATGAGTTTGATTATATGATTGATTCCATCCCTTTGGAACGTATCGATAAAGTTGATGAGTTTGATATACAATTTGTTCCCAAGTTATGTTTCAATAGTCATATATCAGTTATCTCAAACAAGGCAATGCATTGCAATGGGAGTTCTCGGATTTGTTAAACGATGGTCGAAGGAATTTCCTTCATTTTTACTCTAAGCAACTCTATGTCTCACTAGTGAGACCAATACTTGAATATGGGTCGGGCGTGTGGTCTCCTTATTACCAAAAATATCAAGATCAACTGGAATCGGTTCAAAAACAGTTCTTAATTTTTGCTCTTCGAGGCTTAAACTGGGATTCCACCATTCATCGTCCTCCTTATGAGGACAGATTACGCCTCATCAACCTGCCTTCTCTTAAGAACCGCCGAACTTGCCATAGTGTTTTTCTTATTCATAAACTCCTGTCAGGAGATATCGACTCTATCGCTTTGTTATCTAATATAAGTCTTGCAGTCCCACAACGCGTTACTAGAAACTGTTATCCTATTTATCTACAGCCTTGTCTAACAAACTACGCTCACCACGAACCATTCCGAAGCCTTTGTTAAATCTATAACTTGCATTACCATATTTTATCATCTCAATCCTCCTTTTTTGTAGTAAAAAATAATTTTTTGTCGTTCCTAAGTAGGCCCTCTTAAAGTTAGACAGAACATTGTTAAACTATAAATAAATAACAAAATAAATAAATAGCATATAGCTGCCATAGGAACGATCGGTTGAAAAAGTAGTTTTAGTGAGAAAAACTTTTTTGTTTTTAATGCTATCACTCCCCACCCTCGTGATTTATAATTTTTCTATGATTGCACATAATTTTACAGAGATTTTACAGAGAATGGTTCGGTTTAAGGTCCGGTTCAGTAAAATAGAATATTGAATATAAGTTTTACAGCCCTGGTGCTGAACACAAAAAAACATTCGGGACTTGTTTTCTTTCGTTTGGTACGCTACGAAGCATTTACCGTATTTTTGCCTGTGTATGACATATTCCAAAATAGATCAAAATAGGTTGAAATATGTTAGCATATTCTCAAACATGTATTTGGGTGGAAGATATTTAAATATGCAAAACGAATGAGGATTTGACACCTTTTGCCTTCTTTTGGTTATGGAGATCTACAATATCAGAAGATTAGAAATCTTGTTTTAGAGTTACAAAACAAAAAGTTATCCGCTAGATTGTGCTAAAAACTCACTCAGCTCCTGTACTGAGAATATTTGATATTTTGTCAAAAACCTTTCTTGACATGCGATCGATCTTAAGTTAGCGCAAATATAACTGTTAAGTTGGATTACCATTTTCATCTGTCTTTGACTTTTGCTTGCATTTGGACACGCACTTTTTGGGGGTCTTGGCTCACACGCATTTGTAATTGTGCCACAATATTGCGCAAGTTGCTCACACTCTGGGGGAGCAGAGTAAGGGCCAAGGGCCTTACGCATACGTTTAACACACTTCTGCTGCTCGCATTTTCTATGCAAACACCCAGACACGAGAGGTGTTTTAGTTTTTGGAATGCGTGCCAAATGGTGAATTCAAATGGGAGGCAGTGGAGGGACAGACGCGGACACGGCCGCGGCTTTTAGCACCGAGGCGTTAATTGGCCCGCCAAGTACGCTTTGGACAAACAACTGACACTGAGAATTGACTTTGGCCATTTAATGCTCAGCTGCAATTGGAACAAAACTAATTGATCTCTCTCTCTCCTCTCTTGCAGGACTACAATGGCGAGTGCCCGTACTCGTTGTCGCCGGTGAGCGCCAAAAGTCAGAAACTGTTGCGTTCGCCCCGGAAGGCCACACGCAAAATCTCACGCATACCGTTCAAGGTGCTGGATGCACCAGAGCTGCAGGATGATTTCTATTTGAATCTGGTGGATTGGTCCTCACAGAATGTGTTGGCTGTGGGCTTGGGCAGTTGTGTGTATCTGTGGAGTGCCTGCACCAGTCAGGTAACCCGTCTGTGTGATCTCAGTCCCGATGCGAATACGGTGACCTCAGTGTCGTGGAATGAACGTGGCAACACCGTCGCGGTGGGTACACATCATGGCTATGTGACAGTGTGGGATGTGGCGGCCAATAAGCAGGTGAGTGTTTTGTCCAAAACAGCCGTACGAAGCTAAACTCAACCCCCTCTCCTTTGCAGATCAACAAACTCAATGGCCACTCGGCGCGCGTGGGTGCCCTGGCCTGGAATAGTGACATTTTATCGAGCGGCTCCCGTGATCGTTGGATTATACAGCGTGACACACGCACACCCCAACTGCAATCGGAACGTCGCCTGGCCGGTCATCGTCAGGAGGTTTGCGGTCTGAAATGGTCACCGGATAATCAGTATCTGGCCAGCGGTGGCAACGACAATCGTCTCTATGTCTGGAATCAGCATTCCGTCAACCCCGTGCAATCCTACACCGAGCATATGGCGGCCGTTAAGGCCATTGCCTGGTCACCGCATCATCATGGTCTGCTGGCTAGTGGCGGCGGTACAGCGGACCGCTGTATACGCTTCTGGAATACGCTGACGGGTCAGCCCATGCAGTGCGTGGACACAGGGTCGCAGGTGTGCAATTTGGCCTGGTCCAAGCACTCCTCGGAGCTGGTCTCCACGCACGGCTATTCGCAGAACCAGATACTGGTGTGGAAGTATCCGTCACTGACCCAGGTGGCCAAGCTCACGGGACACTCGTATCGTGTACTGTATTTGGCCTTGAGTCCCGATGGTGAGGCAATTGTCACCGGCGCTGGGGATGAGACGCTGCGCTTTTGGAATGTATTCAGCAAGGCTCGCAGCCAGAAGGAGAACAAATCTGTCCTCAATCTGTTTGCCAACATCAGGTAGACAGAAGCGAGCGCCCATTTAAATGCGGGAGATCTCCCCTAGACTGAGCTAGGCGCCAAAGGCAACACACAAACAAATCAGCAACAACAACAACAAGCAAGCATCTAAAACTGGGAGTCTACGCACATCAAGTTACTCACTCTTCCGGCGATTTAACTAAATTCATGTTCCAACAATATTTCTTCAGTATAAATTGTAGCTAAATTTTTTGATGATGCTCCCAAAAAAAAAGAGAAAAAAAACAAAGAAACCAAAACCCCTTCTCAACCTTTTTCTTAGTTTAAGTTCTAGTTAAACGAAGCCAATTGCCTAAACTTAACACTTATGTAATCCAAATGTCTGTGTACACATCTAATCCCTGAACAACCAGAACTGAAAACGGTTTAAGTTTAGCCTATAACTATATAAAAATATATACAGCAAATGTATATACCTAACATATATAGATATATATATATAAATCGAAGCTAAATACTTTTTTGTTTTGTATTATTGTAGGTATATAGCAATTTTCCGACATATACCCGTATATATATACTATTTTTTTTTTGCTTAGCCGAGTAAGACTTAATTTTTTGCGACAGCATAAACTTTTTTTTTTCTTAATTCAAGTATATACACACTAAATTTGATGTATATTTAATAAACAAAATTTATACAATACAAAAATGTGCCCCAAAAAACTAAAGAACCGAATTTTATTTCATTTGAAGGTCAAGTGCACTCGTAAGACCTGGTTGTATTGGTAGAGAATGAAGAAACAATGAGAGAAGATTGGCCCACAGTGACGTCCCTGAACCAAATCCATCAACACGTTCAAAAAAAAAAAAAAGGGGTTTAAGAGGAGGCGGCCCCCCACAAACAAGTGCAACAAAGAAACTGCCGCCTCGGACCTTCAGAACCCTTCTTGTCCAAACTCAGATCGTGCTAATCCTGGCCAGAATTAAACAAAAGTGACAGATGAACGCACGAACTGTAATGGTAGCACTCACGACATCCGCCAACTCTACAATAATTTATGTGGAATGCGCAGTTCACACTTTCCTACCCCAACACACCCAAACTTATTCTTTAGTCTCTAAGCCAGCGATGGCCTCGCCTGGCCCGCAGGGGCCGACACGAGCCAAGTGAGCAAGCCGCTTTTCGGCGGTCCACGAAGCAAGTCCAAGCAAATTAACAGCGCTTTATTTTCTCACACCAATTCAACCTCACTTTTTGGCCTCGCTCTTCTTGACAAACCCTGATCTAAACCAGCGATGGACACCGGATCCCCCAGACATTTCGCTATTTAAACATATACGAGCCAAGCGCATGCCGAAGCTGAGAAGAAGAGAGCAAAAAGGCACTCAGTCGTTGGATAGCCTTTGATACCCTGCAGGGAAAGTGTCTAATTTACAACCAGTCGCTAAAAACTTGGAACTGGTTGCACTTAATATCCAAATCCATGTATTGAAGTCGTCCATTTTACACAGGCATGTCAAAGGCAGGTGACAATTTTCCCCGTTCATGACAGATGGCATAGGTGGGAAAGAATTGTCCCCTGCAGCAGCCATTTTCAACCAGTTTGATGACAGATGGCATAGGTGCAAGAGAATTGTCCCTCTAGCAGCCATTTTCAACCAGATAAATACCAGTTGACCCTTGTGTGTTCCTTATGACACTGTGTTTATGACGCTGCGCAGTATCATAGTATATCGACATCTGTCGGGCAACTCATCACCGATTCGTTTGCAACCAGTTAAATTCAAATTTAATTACAACTAGCTCAAATTATTATTTTAAACAAGCATTTCTTCAGAAGCTAATGTTTGTTGTTGCCCAAAACATGAAAAATTGCAATTTTGCTACCGTAGAAATTCTACTTGTATTCCAATTAGGTGTGGGACAGTATTTTTTTGTGTTACTATTGAAGAATTTCTCTGCAGATACTGTCGGGTCGAAGTAAATTCACGGCTTTATTTTCGCTAACACTTTTTGTTTGTAATAAACAGTGGCGGTGCCATCAATAGCTCACACGAGCCGAAGTCAGTTGTGTTTTTATGGTTGTGTGAATCAGTGAACACTGCATTGCAAGTAAAACGTCTAAAGTCTAGAGAGAGCTCTCTTGTTCACCAACACAAGCGCACTTTTTTGTCCTCTCCATTTGGAGACTTAGTCTGATTAAGGGGAGAGGGGGGACCCAACAAGAAAAAAGGATAGTGCGAAAACGTGAAATTTTCTTTCAAATCGATTTTTGATTTCGACAATGCCAAATACGGTGTGAAAAATTTCAGTAGAAATGGGTCCTTTGGCTGTAAACTAGTGTTATATTTTAAACAAGCTTTCTTCAGAAGCTAATGTTTGTTGGGAAATTCTACTTGTATTCAATTAGATGTGGGACAGTATTTTTGTTGCTATTTGGGAATTTCTCTACAGGTACTTTCAGGTCGAAGTAAAGTCACGGCGCTGTATTTTCGCTCACCAAAACACTCGCAGTTTTTGGTTGTGTCAATCAGTGAACACTGCATTGCAAGTAAAACGTGTGAAGTCTAGAGAGAGCTCTCTTGTTCACCAACACAACCTCACTTCTCCCTCTTTCTTTCAATCTACACGTACATACCGACACAAATGTATAGCCGCGACAACAACAACACTTTCAGGCATGTTCTCAATTCTCTTACTTTTTGAAAAGTAAATCAAACGCAATTCCGCTTCGGTTTCGTTTTTGGGTTCTCAATTCCGAATGAAATTGCTTTCGTTTTACTTTTTGCAAACCACTGGAACAAGCGAGAAAGGCATTAGATCAGAGTTCCCCAACGATAGCTCCGGGGGCATGAACTTGCCAATTCTTACCGAATGCTTGCCGAAGTCAACCTTCATTGTGTGTTAGAGAGAGACACAGTCACGTTTTCCCCAGATATCCAAGAGAAACGATCGAAAATGGAACAGTCGGAAATGAGAGAGCCTGACTTTTAGGTTTCACTCTTCGGTTTCGTTTGCACTGTTAAAATCTGGACACGTTTAACAAAAAAATTCTTTATAAATCAATTAAAGACTAGAATGCAAATTAAATTTCACTATCAATTTCTAAATTGATCACAGAATTAAGGAAAATTCACTATATGGACATCTAGCAACTGAAAGAGTGCGTAATTTGGCAATTACTTTTCATTCCACCGACTTACAACATTACTTTTCAAAACGATAAACTGTTTCGTTTTGGTGTTGCGAGAACATGAATCAATTCCACTTTCGAAAAGTTGCCGTGGAATTGAGAACATGCCTGTTTATCTTATCCGTCTGGGTAGCTGGCCAGACGAGCGGACGAGAGCAGGAACTTCTGACAGAATTACTACAGAAAATCAGAACCAGGGCAGAACGACATCGCATCTGGCTGTCTATCTTCCGATTACTCTGGCCATCTGATACTTCCTAACAGCTCCTAGCAGGCCTTCCTAGCTTCTACACTGAAGCCAGGGGGCATTCCACTATAACGATCCATAGTTTTAGTTTTATGTCCTGCAAAATCAGCAATCATGACTATTTAGACAACATTTTTGTCCAAATATGGGTCCCGTGGGAAATTGGCTTAAGAAAGAAATAAATGTTTGTTAAGTTAATTCTAACCCGATATTTTATTGTTGGTAGAGTACAAAACATAAAACGAGCTTCAATAAATGAGGCATACTTTTAGGGATGAGAGCTTAGCTCCGACATTAAAGCTCTTGTTTAAAGCTTGACTCATTCAAAAAAGCACTTGCGCCCTGCTGCTTTAGCTTTTCATTCATAACAAGAACGTAGTAAAAGCCCCAAATCAGTTAGCTTAGCTTTTTTTCCACTTAAAAGCTTTTCGTATGGCTTTTTGCACTTCTTTGGCTTTGGACTGCGTTTGTCTGCATTTACCCTAACGGAAAATGGGGTATGTTGTATGTGGGCACCAAATCGAATTTGGGAATAGATATTTTTAAAATTTTAGCTTAAATTTTGAATTTAAACTAATTATGGATTTGGAATGTATCCAAGTGTGACCCATTTGGGTATGGGTGTGGGGTTGTTTTTGGGGCGGAAGCGGATAGCAAAGGCTAATTTTTTGAAGTATGTTCAATGAATAAATCGATGGCAATTATTTCAAATATTTCTAAAACGAAATGCAGTTTCTTAGAAACTAAAAAAAAACAACGATTTTAAACTTAAAAAAATTTCGTGGTCGAATTTATTAAATTTTTTTTTTACGAAACTTCAGTGTTCGAAAGTAATGGGCTTTCTAGCGCTAGCGGTAACCTTTTACAATATAAAGCCCCAGCGTAACTAAAGCCGGAATAGCTGTATTATTTGCTCCAAAGAAACAAAGGCGTGGCCGGAAAGCTAATGGTACACCAATGGAATTATCTTTATAGACTTTTTAAAAAAGAAAATATCTAAATCGAAATTTTAAGAGATCCCATACCAAGTGATTCGAATTGATTGAATATTTAATTGAGCTTTTTATAACAATTGTAAGTACTGAAGATTTTTTTTTGTTAAATTGTACCTAAAAAGAATCGTTGTTGACTAGTGAAAAAAATTATGTTCTTTGAATAAAAACTTTTTTCAGAAATTTCTAACAATTTTGATAAGCCAAACCCCTCCGAATCGGTTCGGTTTGGTTTTATTTGTGACTCTGAACAGAATGTTATAAATGTTTATGTGATCTACCGAACTAGACCATTCGTCTTCGAAGAAAGGTTCGGCTTGTGTCAGATCGACATAAAAGGAAGTTTGTTTACAATACCTTGGAAAACCTAAGGGTTTCTATTCATATGAGGTACTAAAATGTACTTTTCTATATATTTTTGCTGAAAAAAATAGAAGACGCGTTTGAATTCTAGATTAAAAATGACAATTCAAGAGTCAACAAATAAATTTAAGGAATGCTTACTTTTCAACAAAAATAAAGTCAAAAAGATCTTAATTTCAAACAACTTTTCTCAATTTAACACAAAAAACGAAAATTGCTTCAACTATCTAAAAAGCTTTGAACTAAAAAGTAGAACCGGTCTGAACCGAAACTTCTGCAGCCTTGTTTGAAAATGTACTTTTCGAATTTTGAAGATTTTTGTATGAGATATAAAAACATAAAAATCTGAAATGCAAACCTCACAGAAATCGGGATGGGTTCAGGTATTTAGGTAGTGGTATTTAGACCAGCGGCGGGTATGAAATATAAGTTTGGGAGCAGTCCGACATCAACAATAACAGTAAAAACAACACTTATCAGAGAGGCTCGAGTCGAGCAGCGATCCAAACACAGCTGGCGCCGAGCGCCGGTACTCATGGACGTTGTTGGCTTAACTCACTTCGAAGCGAGGCAATTGCACTTGTTGCGCCGTCCGCTTGTGCGCGCTGGCGCCGGTACACATGGATTTTGTGGAACTCACTTTAAAGCGAGGTTATTGCTTGTGTGACTGAGAGGCGCCAGTAATAGCAAAGGCGTGCCCACCGTTTATTTAGACCTTAAGATTTTGGGTGGAATAAAATTTAGAATTTTATACTCAGAAAAAAATTCGTTCTAAATCTACCGAAATCAAGCCCATTCGTTGACAAAAGTAGAGTAATCTCGCATTTTCTTGAACCGTGAACAGCGGGTGTCATATTCGGGGTGCCACAAAAACCTCTTCCAACCAAATTCAACCGAATTAATTTTAGGTGCCACAGAAATTTCTTTTGGTTGGTTTCAATCCTCTAATGTTTTGTTAGGAGATTTTGCAAAGCTCTTTTCTCACTAACGCCTTTTGTCGAAGTGGCGCCCTTACATGACAGCTAGCGGATAAGGGATGGAAACTAATACCTCATAAATTAAAAAACTCGAGAATGCAAAATTAATTATTTAAAAATACATCATAAAACAAATTAAAAAAATTGTGGTTGATCATTAAATTAACCCAAAAAAAAGGGAAATTTTTCGGCGAGAGATTCACCTGTTTTTAGAGATGGAACATCAATTGGAACATCTGAGCTAACTAGATTTTCAGTTAAAATGTAATAAAGTTCTGTGGCACCAACGAATTTTTCGAGAGATTTACAAACAACCGTCGGCAAAAATTTAAGATTTCTGTATTAAATTAGTTTTCTAAGTTTTCTTTCTGATAATTTAACATTTTATATTAAATTAGTTTTCTAAGTTTTTTCTTTTTTTTTTAAATTTTATTGACTTTGTCTGCAGAAAGCAGGGATGCTTCTTAACGCAAGAGTCGGCCGTCGCTACTGTCGCGGCTACCGACCTCGCTCGAGACATTGCGCGAATTGCATTATTAAGGCAACGCTTTTGTGACTGAGAGCTTTTTGCTAAAGGCGAAGCCTTGAATGTTTTACTTGGGCTGAAAATCAAGAGCTCAAATCAGCGTGTACGCGAAGTATCGAAGTATTTTTGTTGTTGTTTTTACTTTTTTGTTTTTTTGTTTTGTTTTTAAATATTAATAATTTGTGTAGAATGTAAAACAGTTCTCAGTGCGCGATGTTCACACTTCTGTTGTGATTTGTGGCAGTTTTAGTAAGAAAGCTTTTCAGTGGTGTTTTTCCGTGAACGTCGGGCTTGTTTTGTGAACGATAATTCACGAACGAAATTGTTCAAATAGGTGCACACTTGTGCTGGGTATTGTGTGGTCATTTTTTTCTTAGTGCATACTTGAAACAAACATTATTCATGTCAAAAATACAATACGCCTGAAAATTCTTGATCCATGTTTAAATTTTTTTTATGCCAAATTTCGTAAAGCACAAGGTTCAGCTACTTTTTCTATTCCAATTTTAAACATGTTTCTAGCTTTCCTTTAAACAAACATTTTGCTTACTTCAAAAACGAATAAATTTTTAAATTTTTAGTTTTTACTTTTTTCTTACTTTCATTCCCCGCCATCTGAAGCTGCTCATTAAACAGCTTTTTGCTATAAAACCCTACTTTCTGCAGTCTCAAAGTCTCAAACTAGAGTATACAAACTTCGACCTGGTCGCTGCCTCTTTCCGATTTTTTCTTTCTTTTTTTTTGTTTTCAATTTGGCCAAGTCCAAGTTTAACATCGCTTGGCGCGCCAGAATCAAGTTCAGTTGCGCCGCAAACGCGTTGCGGAAATGTTTTGTTGCGAGCATCGTCGGCTACAGAAACGCGCCCACGTCCTTGTCCAGGCAGTAACTGCTCCTAGAATACTTGGCGCTGATTTCAATTAAATAATCAACAAAAAAAAAAAAAAACAACAAAGAAATACCTCGGACAAAGAGGGGAATAAAGAGAATCATTCCCAGGTACTAAAACAGGAATCGGGCGAAACATAAAACAATGGACATTTAAACTTTTTTTCAAGTGACTTTTTGTGTGCAGAAAAGTGCGTCCTTGCCTGGCAGCTGCCTTTTTCAAGGTCATTTTACGCATCAAGGCCAAGCAGAGTGGTAAAGAGCAAAAAGGGAGGGATGCGGGTGGGGAGATGTTTTGGCCAAATGTCAAGAGGTGAAGGCAAAAACAGGCGGCCTTGTGATTAAAGTACGCAATGCAAATTGCTATAAAAAAACACAGAACAACTGCACTTAAAGTGCACAAAGTGAAAGTTTTAAATAAAATTTTTTTAAGGAGCTTACAGGTTCACAGAAATCCAAAACTTAAATTATTATTAACCTAGGTCTAAATTGCTAGGAGTTTTTAGAAAAAGTCAGTATGTAAACGTGTACTGCAGGCTTCAAGGAATCCATAGCGTTCATTTTTATTAATCTAGGTCGAAATTTTTTTGAGTTAATATGGCAACATAATTGATCTTTGAAAGTGGTTCTTTGGTGCTTCTTTCATTTTCATTAAAGTAGATTGCAATCTGCCGGATTAATTGGTCCAGTGAAGGCACTTGAAGTCCCGATTTTAATAGTCTTTTCACTTTCCATTTTCATTAAGTCCTTATTCCGGTGCTTAAAACGTCTAATAAATGATAAACTCGAAATATTATCTTACAATTGTGTGGCACTTTGATATTTAACGCCTTAAATTGATATAATAACACTGTGACACATTTTTGAACCTAAAAAAGTTACGAATAATTCTGAAAGCAAATGATAAATGCCTTGGCTAGATGTTTTCGTTTTCTTTTCTTTTGGGATTTACAGCTCCATAACTCGTAATCAATTTTAAATTTTACTTTTATTTCCCTAGCAAAGTTTTTGCTCTTGGTTTTGGTCTTCCAAACATTTTCATACCCAAAATTACAGAAATGTTAGCAAAAAAAAACAACAAGTTTGCCACACTATGTTACAGTTTTCCAGCTTTATCTTAAACCCCGTTACAAAGATATAGCTTAGACCGATATAAATTAAGCGTTCGGAAAAAACCAACTTTATTCAATTACTTTTCCATATGGTAAGCCAATCATCAATATGACACAATTTAGACAATTGAGTATCGAATTCTCTTTAATACTCTAAGTATCAAATTGATATCTTCGAAGGAAATAACAGAATACTTCGAGAATTTAAAAATTGAATCTAACATGTATCCGGTTGACACTTTTTTGTATTAATTTGACACTAGGTTTTATTAATTTGATATTTCAATTATCAAACTTTTAGTTTCATTTTGAAACTAGCTTTTATCAATTTAATATTATTTCTTATCAAAATTGTAGTATAAATTCATTACAAACTGCCATTAATATTTAAAAAAATTTACATTTTGAAAACTTTATTTTTTATTTTAAACTCTTTCAAAATGAATCTTATTTCCACTAATAAATTGAGTTCGTCAAGTGTGGACACCTCACTGTGGGAAAACATTGATCTCTTACTGCATGCTTCGCGCTTTACGACTTCAGAGACCTTGAGTAAGAAAAAGCGGAAAACGCCTGTTCTGCTACTTTCTTGGTTTCGTACCTCTCGCATTGTACGCTATCTGGCAAAGCACAGAAAAAGTCACAGCTGCATTGTGGCTTGTTATATGTCCTGTCTGAAGATTTACTTTTGTTATTTTCATATATTTGCAAAAAATGACCACAACGACATTAATACTTAGCTGCTTAAGCTTACCTTGTAAATATGCTCCATTTGAAATCCATTTATTTATCTTTATCACGTCGTCTGGGAAAGGGTCCTCCAATGCTTTTCCTCTTAACTAACTACAACCACCACCAACACCAAATGTTAAACATCGCCAGCTTTCTTCGAATTTTCGAGCTAAAACCAAAAATTGATAAGTTTCAATTTAATACTTCTGCGCATCAAACTAATATTCTAAGTTTCAATGTAACACTTTCTAGGTACACTAGGTCGGACATTTTTTGTATGTAAAAATGTAACGCCATACTCATACCTTCTTAAACGATGCGTTTTCGTCTAAAAAAGGCATAACAAAAAAAATTTTGGAGAAAAAGTTAGTTTTAGGGTCTGCGACTTGGATTCAAAGTTTATCACTCATACGTACTGCTGCCCTTGCCTACATGTTTAATTTTTAAGTAGTTGGCGTAGACTTGGTTTGAAGTCATAAGATTTGACAAAAAGGTACCATGACCATTGAAAAATTGGTTTTTTCTATAACCAATACAATATGCAAATAATATTTACTAAATATATATTTAGTTAAAATCGTATATTACGGCAAAATTTCTACTATTCTGCGCTGTTCACTTCTAGATGAAAGCAAGTTTCAGCAGTACACTGAGTGGCTATCAGGATATCTTTGAAGTGAGGTCCCACACGAACTGAAGTGCTGCGCATCACGGTTGCAGCCGTTCTTCCGAATGCTCTATTTTTACTGCGCTGCTTATACATAGACTATCGTCCACTTAATAATTCCCGTTCTCTAAGCTCCTATCTAAAAATAATGAGGATTACTATACTTAAATATGAAAAAAAGTACGGAATTCGTTTATAAATCAAAAAATCTTTATTTATTTTTGTAAATTCATTTCATTCCCCTAAAAGTTGTCTCCGCCGACTGCATTACACTTGTGCCAAGGTTTTTTACAATTTTATAAACATGCTGCAGTCTTCTTCCGGTATAGGCTTCAATTCCTTCTTCGTTTCGGGCTCTATCTCTTTTATCCATTCAAAACGGTCTCCACGGAGCGGTGTCTTGAGTTTAGCGAATCGACCATGGTAGCCCAAATGGTCACTCAAAATGGTTTCCAGTGCTATGTCGGCAGTATTTGACTAGAAGGTCCATGCTTTCATGCGGAATCCCGCTCGTGGACCATACTGACTCCAACTTGCGAGCCACATTAGTCGCACTTTCCGAAACGGACAGGCTTACAAACATAGTCCCATATAAGAGCGTGGATAAAACGCATCTCTTCGTTGGAAATGGATTCGCTTCATCAATGTTTGGTCTTAGTCTACCGACCAAAATTACATTCGATTCCTGCTCCGAATTTATTTGTTGGTCGATTAAATTCAAATTTGACAACTTTTAAAATGATACGGAAAATTCGTCGACAAAATTTCGATTCGGTGAACGTGTCGTATACGTAATATGTGTGAAAACTTTGAACGCTTTTCGCAGAGGTTAAATCATGATCTAACATTTTTTGATTTTTTATTTTATTATGTACACCCTAAAAGTAATCGTTTAAGATGGTATCAGTTAAATTTTTTATCGGCGTCCACTCTAAGGTACACTTTACATGGGTAAAAAAAAATGATACTAGTTTCAGTTTCATTTTAAGACAACGTGTTTCAAATTGATATTGATATAAATTTTTTTGGTTGTACCAAAAATTTTAATTTTGTTGAGATTAGGTGAGAAGGATCCTTTGAAAGAAGTTGGTTTCTTCTAAGGGATGCTGGAATTAATTCGATTACAAATAAAATTTGGTGATATTTTGTGTAGATATTTTTTTCGGCCACAAACATTGGAGCTACCGAGTGTATTCCTTTTTATACCCTTAGATACGACATATTGAAATTGTCCGGATGTTTGTAACGCATAGAAGGAAGCTTCTCCGACCACATAAAGTATATACATTCTTGATCAGCGTGACGAGCTGAGTTGATATAGTACGTTTGTCCGTCCGTCTGTCCGTCTGTTTCTATGCTATCTCCTCCGTCAGTTTCAAAGCTATCTTAACCAAACTTTGCACGAAGTGTTTTAGTACGGAGAAGAAGCGACTGGCGGGCTTTAGTTGCAGCGGCCGCGACCGTCTGACGGTTGTGATGGCCAATCAAGAAGAAGAAGAAACAGTCACCTGACAGTGACTTGATTGTGACTTGATAGTGAATTGACAGTGTCTTGACAGTGACAGTAAAATTTACAATCAGAATTATCGTCGTAAAAGGCTTCACCAGTACCGGGTGTCCGATGACACCCACTCTTTTTTATAATGTCCGAAACTATTCAACAACGCAGTTCCATTAAATTTTGTGTGCAGAATAAAATTTCTGATGAATGAATGAAAAACGTCAACTAAATCAAAGAATTAATTAATACTACTCGGATTGACAGTCCGAGATCTTACTGACCTTGTTGCAATATCGGAAGGATCAGTGAAAACCATATTGGGCCTTAGAAAAGTGAAATCTCGATTGGTGCCAAAAACGCTCAATTTCAGTTTGGTAATTCGTGATCATTTTGGCAAAAACTCGACCCATATCGTTCCGCAACCATCGTACCACATTTTCCATATTAAAAACCAAAAATTTCTATCCTATGAGCGATATCAGAAAGTTGTTATCAAATTTTTTTTAATCAATTCAGAAAGAGTTATTTAATCCTTAATCCTTTGTTACATGGAAAAAAACACAAATTTATAGTGTCAATTATAAAAGAACAGTTAACAAACACCAAATAATATTTTCACATTAATTCTTCATAGTCCCCGATCCATCGATTTCGCGATAATTCCCGAATTTTTGGGGCTTACAATACTATACTAGACAACTTTCATTTTCTTAGGTAATAATGGCGCCCAGTCAGCAAGACCATCTCAAGCATCTTTGCCACTGAGATCGAACGGATTGACTTCCACAGTTTGGGTTATTTAGTCCAAAACTTCCACTCGTCCAATTATATTAGCCACCAGTAAAAACCTCTGCAGGCAGACTGCAAAAAAAGTTATTTTGGAGTAAAAAAACTAAATTCGAAATGCATTTGCCATCAAAGCAAAAAACCATGTTCGACCTCGGAATAATTTTATTCCATCTAGGCAAATTTTTTTTTAAATTTTGGTTAAGGAGGTGTGTAAAAAACGTTTCCGTGGCTTTTGCGAAAAAAATTTTCGCATCTCTCTTATATATCCCACAGTCTTGTCAATGTTCATGTCTTGGTACCAATTTTAGCAAAACAATACCCCTCGAACAATTCAGGTCTTGTCATCCCTAATCATAATCCTACGTACGTCCCTTTATGTTACAGAGAAGTTTTTTATGCAAAGAGGGAGGGCGGCTAAGTCGACTTCCGCCCCACACGCTACGCCACTGAGTAATATTTTTGATTTGTTTCGAAGAAAGCGCAACAGAAGACATAAAAGTGAAATCAAAATAGTTTGCAAGCTGAGCTCTAAATCCTTTTCAGAAACTTAAAACTTTAATATGGAATTAAAAGAAAAGGCTAATCGCAGCTAATCAGACCAAACCCATCCAAGTTTTTTATACATTTTTGGTTTCGATGCGATCAACTTGTTAGTGTTGCACTGTGTTATCAGTTCGCTTAAAATATCACATAACAGCGTTCCTGTTTTCCTGAGTGGGAACATCCGAGAAGTATGCAACATTTTTTAACTCGGCTATTTTATATCCGATCTTGATCAACATTTCAGGAATTATAGTTATTGATACATTTTGAATCAAACTTGATCTGCGTGCAGACAATAGGAGTCTGTCATGACATGTCAAATTTGGTGGCTCTAGCTCTTATAGTCTCTGAGATCTAGGTTCTCACACAGACAGACAGACAGACAGACAGACGGACGGACAGACGGACAAGTTTATATCGACTCAGCTGTTGATACTGACCCAGAATATATATACTTTATATGGTCGGAAATGATTCCTTCTGCCTGTTACATACATTTGCACGACTTTAGTATACCCTTTTTCACCCTACGAGTAACGGGTATAAATAGTTTAATTTTAATAAAACAACTTGGGCCACTTTCAAAAGAATTAATCAGGGGTGTTCTAGAATTCTTTAGAGATTTTCGTTTAAACGATTGCACTTCGAACTAAACTGGGACTAATTTATTTGCCAAGAGCCAAAAATCAGACCGTCTACTACATTATGTGGAAGACAAACCGTTCGCATCAAATCTACTTGGCTTTGGGCAGGCGGTTTCTAGAGATTTCTGGAACACTCCCGTATATAATCATAGTTATATTCAGTATGTTACATTTTCGACATACATAATTATGTCAAAGGTGCTCTACCTCTACTACCTCTACTCCAATATTTAAGACCATTCAGGAAGAGGTCTTTATAAAATATATTAAGTCGACTATGGATCGACGTATTAAATGGCATACTGAATACAAATAAAGCCAAGCATTTCTCTGTTTTTGCTGGAAAAATAATTCGATTTAAAGCTTATGAATTGAATCTACCTTTCCTACCTTTCCGCTTATACTTTTTTTCAAGTGTACTTTCAATGCTCAGCCATAGCCTCGGGGCCACGAACTTACTCGCCAATTCACACCGAATGCTTGCCAAAGTCATGCTTCACTGTGCGTTAGAGAGAGACACAGTTATATTTTCGCTCTCTGTTCTTGGGGAACACTGCTATACAGTTTCTAGTTCTCTCCACACGCAGTTGTAATGCATGAGTAACTTTTGTGGACTCATTCTCACTCACCACATGGCCACCTCTTTGGATGGTGTAATTTGGAAATCAATTTTGATTTCTACTCAGTTTAAGCCTCACCCACAACAAGCAACTTGGGCCTCATCATGTAGAACTCTGGCATTTGCTGGTCAAATATCGCACCATTCCATTGTGTGGACATAGTCTAAACTCAATATTTATATTTGACTGGCAACAGTATTTTCGCACGATGGAATGGCGTCTGGTTAAGTGACCAAAGCTGTGAGATTTGCTCAATGATTAGCACAGCCTTTTTTGCTTGGGGGGAAGGTCGTTCATTAGGTATCGTTCTGGCCCAAGAAGCGACTTCCTCCAGCCAATTAACGCCTGTTTAAAGATTGCGAACTGGCCTTCCCCGGGCTGTGGGAGGAGGCACGGTGAATGACCGACCACTGTCCCAGTACAAAGCCTGGTCTTTGTTTGTCTCTTTGATCGATGCCAACTATTTATGATCCCCCAGTGACCTCATTTCGTGCTAACTCATCCTGCTCTTCAACTTGACCCCAATTTTGCTGTAGCTGTGATTGGGCAAGGACAACCTCCTTTTGGCACGTACTCTGACTGGCAGCAATTACAGCGATTAAAGATCTCTCGCTCTCTGGCCGTCCAGCAATTACAACGACCAGGTCTGGGCCATTGTCAGTGGAACCTTCTGTTTCGGGTTTTCGGGTGTGAGTGTGTGTGTGTCGGTGTGTGTAGTTACTGTGTCAGAATCTCAGCTGGAGCGGACAGTAGCGTGACATTCAAAAGTTGCATCAAGTGAAACCAGTTTGGATGCGCCTACCAGGCCAAGTGAAGGGTTAAGCAGGAGGTAGCTACAGGTGCAGTTATGATTGATGATGGTGTTGAAGACACGCCTGCCCCCACCCCACACATACCCCCAACCACCTACATTTGACCCTGCACTATGGGTAATTTTGGCATATTTCGGGCAAAAAGTGAATGTAGAGAAAAAATTGAGAATTTATTGATCATTGAGCTTTGAACACCATACTCTATTAACACGATTTTACATCCTCTTCCATAGTACATCCTCCTTAAGTAAAATCACGAGCAGAATCCGAATCTGGAGATTAAAAAAATCTCAGTAGAACAGATTTCAAGATAAAAAAAATGGACTTCTTACTCAATTCCATACATACACCAAATTAAAGCTAATAAAATTATCTTTCAATCATTTATACATAATTTTATTGTCAAATTTGTAGTGTAGATGCTAATTACAAAGATATCGATAATTTTGTTTCATTTTTATCGAAAATTTGAAAAAACCCTTGCCGTTATTTCAACTAGGAAACAATTTTTTTTAATTCTTTCTTTCTTGTATGGTGTAACCTAGGGTTGTGGTTATTTCTCAAAATATCAATATCGATAATATCAAAAATCCAAATTTCCAATATGGATATTTGATATATCGCCTCCAAAATCATCGATATATCGATAAAATATTGACAATCCTAGTGTAACCTACTATATAACAAATTAAAAAGTGAAAATCTAGCGAGTTTTTATTAAATATTTGTTATTTTGACTTTTCCTAATTTTTGGAATCCTAATTTTTGAGTGCCTAATTTTGTATCTCCCATTTTTCGTTTCCTTAATATCTATTCTCAAGTTTTGGATCTCCCAGTTTTTGATATCCGGTTTTTATTTTCCTAAGAAGTGCCTTCCTTAATAATAATCCCTAGTTTTAGTTTCCTTTTTTAATTTTTTAAGTAATATTTGGCCTAGTTCACATAGGGAACCATACTCTGTATACATCTATCTTTGAAACTGTGGAAGCTATTACGATTTCTCCAAATTTTTCTTCCAAAATGGAAACAATCAACCATGCTCACCTTTTCACTTTTGCAATTTCCACCCGGGTTTTGGACCAAATTTGTACTCAAAATTGCAAAATGTTTTGAACCGAAAACTATCGACTTGCTTCAATGTTTTGTAAATGACTTTTTAATAAAAACGAGAGCGTAAGTTAAAGTCGTTCCTTTTTCTTGAAAGTGGGCCTCTGTATTCAATCTAGTAAAGCTGGAAAAATTCAAAGAAAATGAATTAACCAAAGACCTAAATGGTGTACCCGTAAATCATTACTCTACCCTCACTCCATGAGTAAAGTGTACAAACCCTATCATTTTTTTAGGATTCACGATTCACGTGTTCAAACCAAAATTTACCAACTGTTAATGTTCGAAATTTTAATTTTCGAGGATTTAAGGTAAAAGTTATGGTTCGAACCCTGGTTCGGCTTACGATTTTTAAAAATTTTAGATAACACTGTGAAAGCGTCATCTTTTCAAAGTGAGATGATAATCATACCTAAGCTTTGTGGCCTAAATAAATGTTGCTTTTGAGAAACATTTTTAAACACTTTCAATTTTTAGAGACAATTATTGTCACAATTTTTTATAAACAGACAAAAGTTTCTGTTGTAGATTATCTCAGCCTCTTCAAAAACATTATGCGGCAAATTTAAGCATACTCTTGTCGCTTACACAACGATTTTTCCCAAAGAGCCGGCAAAAGTTGCTGGATATTTTAAGAACTCTGTCGCACTATATTGGTCAAATATAAAAATCGCTTTTTCACAATACTTCAAATCTTTATAGATATAATTATTGTTAGACGAACCCTAAAATTGATTCGGAAAAGGTTCCGGTTCAAATATTTTCACACTTGGTTGGGTTTAAGGTAAGGGTTATCGATATTTCTGTTTTGTTTTTTTTTTCATGTAAAGTGTTGTGACGAACTAAATTCGTATTTTATCTGAGTGTAGGCTTTAGAAGACTTACAGATTATGTTAAAAATATCAAGTAAAGAATTTAAGAGAAACCGCCTAATGTGTTCTCCACTTCATTCTGCTTCGGTTGTCTATAATTTAGCGATTGTCAAATGATACACACAGGGAAGCCGACATTTCGCTATTTACATATGGGGCATTTCCAGAAAGGTCCACTGAGATTGAAAAAATTGTTTTTTAAAAATGATTTTTCGTAACATAACATTGAAAACAAAATTCAAATTAAATAAAAAATGTATGTACAGCCTTTCTGATTCTTTACTATAAGAAAAATTTGCCTAAATACCGAAGATATGTCCATTTCACTGTTAGCTTTTAAGATGTCGCGTGCTAAATGCGTTCTTCATAATATTATGATTTTTATTAAAGCTTATAAAATCAAAATTAATGTAAATAGTTGAATATGATTGCACTTAATAAAAGGCTACATTATTTCCCTTTATTTAAAAGTTAACTCATTCAAAATTTTTATTTAACTTTCGCAGAATGATGAATTATTTTGATAGTCGAAACGACTTCCATTTTTGTCGCGTGATAAATCTCATAATTTTTTAAAGTATATTTTAATCGTCAAATCGACTGAACCTACCTTGAACTAAATTTACTGCGCTAAAATTCTACCAAAAATAGAAACAAAATCAAAAATTCGTGTTGTCTTCTATATTTCTCCGCACTTAAGGGCGTACGAATGTCGCGTTCGCGACTGTGGGAATGCCCATATACAATCTTTAAGTTGTATTACCAGATGATTTATCAGGCTAGCCATATAATTTGCACCTATTACCATAGTAACTTTTCTGATATATCGTTTATAAAAATATCGATAATCGCCAATATCGGCATACAAAATATCATATCGGAATAAGCCTTATCGTCCAACAAAAATATCGGTATATCGATAAAATATTGACAACCCTAGTTTAAGGTTCGGTTCGCTGTGAAGAATTTCAGGTTTGAACGGGTTCGGTTCAAACCCAGTTTGCAGCCCTTGTTGGAACCAGGAGGGAAAGAACAGATTAAAAACCATTCACATTTTTAGTTGGGATTTTCATTGTAGTATATTGTGTACTCAATCCAAGATATATTATACTTGAAAGTGGACCAACAATGTTAACCAACAACTTTATACTTGACATTGTTCGTCTGACAGTAAGCACCAAACGTTCTTGATACTAAAACGTTCCTTCCCATATCAATTATATAAATTTATTTTATATACCCTTACAAAGACTATGCATAAAAGAAAGCATCTCCGACCATATCAAATTACATATCTTTTTGATCACCATGACAAGCTTAGTTGATATAGCCATGTCCCTCAGTACTTATGTTTCTATGCTATTTTCTCCGTTTTAAAACTATCTAGACCAAACTTAGCACGAAGACTTTAGGTGCAAATACGCTGCACATTTGTCGGAACCGGCCGGATCGGATGACTATAGCATATACATAGCTGTCATGGGAACGATCGGTCGAAAAACTAATTTTAATAAGAAAACGTTTTTTGTTCCGTCTCCAAACTTTGAATTTATAAGTTTTCTATGCTTTTTCATCATTCTAACAAGCTTTAAGAAAATCAGTCATTTATATAGAATAGCTGCCATAGAAGAGATAAGTCTAAAAAGAAGTTTTAGAAGGAAATACTTCCACATAATTCTGATAAGTTTGATTCAAATCGGATGACTATAACTGTCGGTTGAAAATGTGGTTCTAGTAAGAAATACTTTTTGGTTTTCAATGGTAGCGTCTTTTTACTTTCCAGATACACAATTTTGCCGAGTTTATCCAAATCGGATGAATATATTGCATAGCTGCCATATAAGAAACAAGGAATTGATTAAATAGTTAATATATTAAATATACAGACTCCCTGAAAAAGGCATAAAATTTGGAGGAGATATACTGAGCCAAAAAGTGTTTTGACAGCAGTGATTCCTCACCAAAATTAAAAACCCTCAATAAACCAAACCGAAAACAAAACGAAAACGGCCCAAAACATCAACAGTTTGTGAAACTGGAATGTTGGTGGATAAACCAACCCGTGTACGTACTCGTCCGATGCGCTCGATCGAAAACATTGTCAAGTCAGCCGTGGTGGTCATTTGACAGAAATTATTTTTCATAAATAAATGACATGAACCAACCTTTCCAATAAATGTACAACCTTTGAAAAATATCAAACCGTTTTTTTTAGCAAAATTAAATTCCAATTTTTAAATGGACTATCCCTGTATAATCTTCGTTCGAGCCTCAGTTAGCTTTCCTCTACTTTTATTATAAATGTATCCTGGGTTCGGTACAGGTACAGTTATAATTTTTCACACTTGGTTCGGTTCACAGTGAAAAATATGTCGGAATTCCGGTTTCGAACAGGTTGGGTTAGAATAACTCCGAGTTACTCAAATTCTTTGAGCATCTTTAATTTTTATTAATTTAGAGTAAACCTTAATACATTAGGTATTGTTTTTTTAATGCATCTGCATCTTTATTGACTTAAGACTAGAACAAGCGGTTTTACATCAGAATCAATTGTTTTTCTATTCTAGGAATTTTGAAGAAGAGCGAAAAAATATTACCCTCTCGTGTGGAATAACGATTTTGGCTTTTATAGCCAACGGAATCCAATGGACGGCCAGCGTTTGAAAGGGAACATTGCAGTCCAAATATGACACTGTTCTTTACTTTGCTTATTTTTTCAAGCTTAATTTGCTGTAGCTTCTACAAATGTTGTCGAATGACGTTCAAAATCACCCGCACTAGATTTTAATATAAAAAACAATTCCAAGACCCAATCTTTCCTCCTCACTCTATAAAAACGAAATAAAGCTAAGAAAGTGGTTAGATCTGGGGTCAATTTTTTGCCCGAAAAAATAAAAACTTTACGCATTGTGCCCCGCTAGACAAGTTAAAGGCAGTCAAAGTTCATTTAGGTAGACAGACACACACATTCCCCGAGGTTTAATGGCCCCCACCAAAAACCGTGTGTTTTATTTGTATTTTTTGTTTTGTATGTTTAGGTTGAGTGACAGTCACCACAAAGATCCAAAAACTGTTCAAGTGTTTCGAGCGGTCATTGTACTTGACTCGACGTTCCAAAATAACCGATCTCGATCGGCGTTAAGATTTTGTTTTCGTTTTCTTTTGCAAAACAACCGGCCAGCTAGGCAGCTGACCAAGTGAAGCCGCAACCGGAGCCACAGCTCTGATTATGCCATGAAATTAAAAAGCAAAAGCAAAAGCATTGACATTGAAAATTATGCCACAACGGTTTTTCGGCTGATCATGCATATTGATTGCAAACTAGATTGGGTCAGGGGGGATCATTCTGATTCTCTGTGCTTATCTAACCATCTGGTTATGGGGAATCATTAAGATTGATCGTTCAAATTGGAGCGACTTTACAATTGTCATGCTGATTGATTGACTGACGGGCGGGGGCATTCTGAGACAAGTTCACCGCTTCACCATGTACAGACGCATGTACCTAGCTGGAGCTGGGCATTAACAATAGCGCTACATAAATAATACTTATAATAAGCCGCTCCAAAATGTCATCATTAATTATTTCTGACTTTGTGCCGACAAACCGGGCGGAACGTGTTAAAACAAGCAATTCAAAACAAAAAGAAGTAAAAAGAAGTAATAATACATGAATTGTACATGAAGGAATATGAAAGACAGCGCTGACCCTCACCTTTTCAACTAAACATCTTTCAGTCTCTAGCTTATGGAAGGCTTCTGTTTAAGCTAGAAACGTTTACCAGAGACTGACTTTGGATGTTAACAGGATGTCCTGAGGAATGCTGGGTAAATCTATTGAGAAGAGTTGCGAAGAGGGAGAATACTTTGCAATTCAGATTGCTGGCGAATGATATCGTTATCCACATAAAGGTACCATAAGATTGTCTAGGAAACATGGGCTTTTTGGGTAAATCAAACCGTCTCTTCTATTTTGTAAATCATATACAAACTCGAGATGAAATTTAACAAAAGTCAGTCATTTAACAACGGCAATACAAACTGCTCGGATCTATGGACGAGTTCCCAAACTAGGAACTTGTGGAAGAAAAGGTATTTAACTGTTTGGATTCATTAACTGTTGATAGACCTACCAAAAAGCTTGGAAAATCTCAGCTTCGATAAGTTATTAAACCGATCCTCTAACTGAAACTTCACGACTTTACGACGGATTCAAATCTCCGGACCAGCCTGGCAAAGTCTTAAATTCTAAAGGTTTCCAAAATAATTACCAAGGTTTCCACCTAGAAACGAAAGCCAATACATAAATTTCAAGACACAGATCGCAAAAGGACAATTGACTCAATGTTCTACATGATATATTTACTGACTTTACGCATGCACGATAATTTATTGAACCCCAGGACTGAAAATACACAAAAATCTGGGTCACACAGCTTACATTTTTGATATTTATCGATCAAATTAAGCGCTGTACCAGCCAATCAAAGGCGATATTATACATTGCAACCTTGAATCATCGAACCAAGGCCGACTAAGAATATTGAAGTTGACAGTTCCAGAACACAGTTGGTTGAACAGTACAGTACAGTTTTGTTCTTAAATTTTCAAGTATGTTCGAAAAATCATGTAATTTGCATATGGACCGTGCCAAATTTAATGTTTGGCCTTGAGCCCAAACTTGACCTCTATTTCCGAGCTTGAGAAGAGATTTTTTCAAATTGGGGCAAAAAATAGTATTTTTCTTGCAGAATTTTTCGGCCATTTTCCTTGTGGGCGGATTTTCCAAGCCCCCTTGGTTACAGGAATTTTCCGAAAACCCGTCTTAGTTCCCACTTTCAACACAAATGGAAACTACTGAGAAAATTTCAACCTTCTATGTATCTCTTATGGTAGATTGCCAATCAAATAAATGAGCATTTCCAATCTGACGTGACGTTACATTTGTACGAAAAAGTGTGAAAAACTTGAATTTTAAAAATTTTATTTTATAATTTTTTATTAATTAGCACTAGAATCAGAAAAAAATGGCGTTAATCGACAATAACGACTTAAAGATATAAGCAAAACTAGAAGTGGGTTTTTGATAGGGATGTCGAAATATCGATATCGAATACTTGTTGAATAAATTTTTGGTGTGTATTTTTGTTAGTTTCTGAAGGCATTCTCTTCGATATTACTAGTATTACTGATGCCACTAATATCCAAGAGAATGCCCTTAAGAAACCTTCATTTTTGTCCAAAAACTAAAAAAAAGTATTCATAAAAATATCGTCAAAATGTATTCAATATCGATATTTCGACAACCCTAGTTTTTGACTTGTATTACAAAATTCCAAAACCCTGCCTATTGGGAAAAGCTTTTCATGTAAGACTATTTTTTACTAATCGAAAACATTGGACTCACAACGACCACAAACGTTACCAAAAAACAGTGCATGAACGTCTTTTCTCATTTGTAGTACAATGTTCTCACTTCAGGAACAATTTGTTGAGAACAAAAACTTAAATTGAGTTGATATGGTTCCATTTTCAAGAACTTGATTTGAGTTAATATTGTTACGTTTTTAAGAACATTTTAAACTCAACTGGAAAAAATTTAATTGATTTGATCTGGAATAGGGAACGGGGACATACCTCCTTTGATTGGAAGTCAAGGGAGCCAAGGCTCCTAGATATGCGCTCTGTTTTGTTGTTGTTTAAAGCAAATATTATCCGACAACAACTTTACTCATTCCAGGAACATTTGTTCTCAAGAGTTTTGACACCATCTTGTTCTTATTTAGTTTTTAGTTAAAGCCAACTCATTCTTTGAACAGGGGTTTTCCCTCTGTGTGGGATTTTGCAAGTTATCATATTAAACAAGTAAAAAAATCGACCAAGCCCGACTTTAACATACCCTGTTTGTGCAAAGTGCTGCCCATCGCCATTTCGGCCAGTGCCCATCATAATTGTTTTGTTTTCCTTATAACTCAAGTATAGTTCATCCAATATTTATCATTTCTTCGGCAAATCCATAAATAATACTGTTTACTAAATATGCGAAGAAGGTGCGAAGTTAGCGTAGAAGGTACGAAGCGTAGAAGGTGTACCTTCGGTACAGTGTATAAAAATGTTATCTCGATGTTTTATATAAACACAAATATCTGGCGTGACGTTACATGATTAATTTTCATATAATATAAACAAAAAACTTACAGTTAATTGGAATTACCGAAAACGGCGTTTTTCAACTCAAAGGGCATAGCAGAGTAAGCATACAAAAACCGCCCCCACTCCGATCAGCACCAAAATTAAATATTATATGTTGTTACCATCAACGAGAAACTCACTCTCCTAAATTTTTAATTGGAGCTATTGGAGTAGAGTTATGAGTGCGGAAAGATAAATCAAAAAACTCGTTTATCTTAAGAACCGCTTAACCGATTCGAATGGGTTAAATATATGTTATAAGTGTCCACCATCGAATTCAGAAAATTATTTTTGCACATTTTTCTTACCGATTCTTAGGCACAAAAAATACTATTACAATTTTCAAATAATTTTTTCGAGGTGTAAATCGATTTCAACTCTTATTGTTTTTTGCTGGTTTTTTCAATAAGAAGTCCTTAACAATGTAAAATTTTTGCAGTGACATCGGGAATCATCTTCAGAGTGAATACCAATAAAATATGTGAATAGTTTTACAAATATATTTTATAATATTGAGTGCACTTTAACTACTCACACAGAAAAAATGTCCCCTCTTTTCCCCTTTTAAGTTGATTTACATTGTGCCTAATATGTATAAAATATTAATGAATGAATATACTAATTTAACGTTTAATTATATTTTACCATGCGGTACACTTATACGTGTTTGCAAAAATTATATGTTGCTGGGATGAAAAAACCAGCAAAAAACTGTCGGTGTCGCAAAAGTCTAACACCATTAAAGAATTATTTTAAAATTTCAATGATTTTTTTTGGGCCAAAGGAATGGCCATAAAAATGTGGAATAATTTTTTTTTAATTGTGCTTTGGACACTTGCAACAAATATTAAAGCCATCCTAATCGGTTAAGCGGTTTTAAGGATAATCGAGTTTTTTTATTTATCTTTCCGCCCTCATAACTCTTCTCCAATAGCGATTAGAAGACTAAAAATTTAGGAGATTGAGTTTCTCGTTGATGGTAACAACATATAATATTTTATTTTGGGCCGAAAATCGGGGTGAGGCAGTTTTTGTATGCGTATTCTGCTATGCCCTTTAAAAGTTCAATATAAGTACTACCTCTTTACCTGTTTAAATCAAAATGTTTAAGAGGGGGACAAAGGCGCATTCAGACAGAAGGCAAATGATTGTTCGAGAAAGCTTCCGCGCTAATTGCTTTGGGACAAATTTCCGAATTTCAATTCAATCGTGTTTAGTTGAAGAATTTTTTTGAGCTGATACCAAGATTTGTTTGTATTTAGTTTATCCACATACTTTTTTTTTGAAGAATGTAATGGAATTGATTTAAGAATTGCTTTTAAGCGCTAAGCCAAAACGAGAGAAGTTTTTATACCCTTGCAAATGCTGGTTTTGAAATATCAGAGTTTAGAAATGTTAACATTAAAATCAAAATTTTGTTCTTCCTAAAAACTATTTTACTACCGATCTTTATACGATTTGAAACAAATTTCGCGATTCTGTTTGAAAGTACATCAACTTAACAACCATCGAGTTAAAAACCGATAAAATTGAAAAAAATAAAAAAATTGTGCGTGTCTTGTTTTAGAAAAGTTGTGGACAATATCCATAACTTAATGACCTAGAGCCTGCCTAAAAAAGTTCTAAAATATTTCACACTAAGACCCATTGTCCGAACGATCGTTCCTATGCCAGCTATAAGATATAGTCATCCGATGTTGACCAAATTTTGCAAATCTGTTTGAAAGCATATAATATTAGTTATGGCCGAGTTTGGGGACCCGAACATTGAAAACAAAAAAATTTTCTTTACTAAGATCCATTTTCCAACTAATGGCAGCTTTAATACATAGTAATCCTTATTTTGCAGCTGTTTAAAATTGAAGTTTGATAGCTTTAAAAACTGAGTGTCTAGTTCGCGTCAAAACAGATAGACAGACGGACGGACAAAAGCTAAGTCGGCTAAGCTTGGCGCCCTGATCAAGAAAATATATAATCAAAAGGTTTAGAAATTAATATTTCTATGCGTTGCAAACTTCTGTGCAAAATTGTAATACGCTTCGATTCTACGCACTATTCCGAGAACTAAAAGAACTTCAAATAACTGTTTATATTTGATCGAAGTACACAATTCTTTATTTTGATGTTTCGGTTTGATTCGTTTGCAAAAATGCGGAACTAACTGGCACTTCAATCTCAATTATTTTTGAATTGATTTGTGTTTTATTTCGGATTTCTTTGGGGTAGGTCACAGTCCACACCTCCGTTTGTGCTTTTGTTTCGTTAACCGTTTTCGTTTTCGTTGTTTTGCCAAATTGTTGTTGTTGTTTTTCTCATCTGCTTTTGCGTTTGGCTTTTGTTTTGATCAAAGCGTTTCGTGTACCTACAGTGGTTGGCCCTCTCCAAGAGCTGGTTAAGTTATGCACGGAAACGGACAGTTGTGAGTTCATGATCTTAGGCCCAGTGTGCCAAGCACCAACAATATTCTCAGAGGTCACAGAGCTTTGATAGAAATGCAAAATTTGCTTGAAGATGCGGGCGAGCCGCTCTATTGAGCTGCTAATTAGCCAAATGTTGGCCCACTTACTCGCACCTTGGTCAGTCCTTCAACCATTCAACTCTCTCTCTCGCTCTCTTGTGTCTCTCTTCTAACAGCCATGAGGGTCTTGGCTCTGCTGCTGCTGATTGGCTTGGTTCTGCCGTCCAGTTCTGGCTCGGCCGTGCTCATCTCGGACATGACCATGACCGTTATGGTGGAGCTGTCCTCGCGACATCCCTTCTGCAAAATGCACACGGATCGGTGAGTGGTATTTGTGGCTCCAAAGAAGTTCCCGCCTTCAGTTTCTCTCCTTTCGTTGCAGCGGCGATATACAGCGCATGCTGTTGCAATCCGATCCGCGTCGCATACGACAGGTACCCCGTGAATCGGTCATGGAACTGGAGGAGGTATGCCGCCATCAGGGCTCCTACGGTCATGAGTTTCGTGGCGCTTTGGGCTTCATTTATCCGGGTACCAAGTGGTGTGGTCCGGGCACGGCGGCCACTAGTTACGATGACCTGGGATCGCATGCACGCGAGGATCGGTGTTGTCGCGAGCACGACATGTGCCCGGATGTGCTGAATGTGGGCGAGTGTCGGCGTGGCCTGTGCAATCGTGGCACCTTCACTCGATCCCACTGCGACTGCGATGCCCGTTTCAGACGCTGCCTGCAGACCGCCAACACGGAAACGGCCAACACGCTGGGCGCCATTTTCTACAATGTGGTGCAGGTGACCTGCTTCCAGGAGCGCAGTCCCTGCTCGGCGCACCAGAGGTTCGAGGATTACCTATACGGTTACAATCAATGTCCGGCCGAGTTTCGGCAGGCGGACTTGTATGTGCCGCCGCACGGGGACAATCTGATAGCCAAAATTCTGTCCCATACGCAGGGTCAGGGTCGGGCCCTGGCCGCTCCAGTGAAGCTCAATGCTCGGCGATTTGGCGTGAAGCTAGCCAGTGTGGGCTTGGCGGCGGTGAATATCTTGAGAGAGGTGGTGCAGCGACCACGTGTGCTCTGGGATAGTCTGCATGCGCCGGTGAGTCGAGAATTGCCGCCATCCCGAGCAACAGGCTATTACTATGAGCGGCCAGGGCCCAGCTACGGCTGGAGGAGCTGACCACAATGAAGACTGCTTCCCTTTCCCCCGTGTAGTATTATTAGTGATCATAGTCAACGTTTAGTCATGTGCATGAGTTCCTTCATTTACACACACGCATGTTAAGAGTTATTTGAAATAAAAAAAACAAACAAAATAAGGACCAAAAACCATTCGCTCATCCTTCATTTACGCACGCATGTTACGCCGTTTTTTTGGGAATAAACTATGAGCCACAATTCTCTTTTCCCACCTCAACAGAGCTGGCTACAATGAAACCGAACAGGAGGCCATCTGTGCCCAGTGGCAGTATCAACCCTCGGAGAAATATGTGCCCAGTCAGCCGCGCACTTCCTCATAGAGACACTCCACTGATACTGCGACTAAAGATGATGATGATGATGACCTGGACAAGCGACTCATGGAAATGGTTACAAATCTACAAACAGTAATTAGCAATTTAGCCACGAAAGGAAATGGAAAATATATTTTCATAGATTTAAACATACAACAAAAATAATTATATATACACACATACATACACATACATATGTATTTACCAAAGATCGGAGCAATAAACGAATTTCAAATATGCAAAATGAGTAACGGTCCCTCAAGTGCCAAGATTTTATGGTATCCCAAAAAGTAGGCTACACACAGGTGAGTATACTTTTGTGCCAGTGATGTCAGCTTTTTGGGAAGATAAAAAGCTATTTTAGGCAATAAATAAAGCACAAAAAAAGCTAATAGGTTTTTGAAAATATTTATTCGATATTTTCTTTAAATATGGGGGAGACACAAAAAAAAAAACAAATTACAACTTTTTGTTTATTTCAAGGTCTCCTTTCTAGTACCTAAATTTTGGCAGACAACCTATCAGGCAAACGGCATTCTGAAACGGCAAACGGCAAACGGCATTCTGAAACGGCAATCTGAAACGGCAAACGGCATTCTGAAACGGCAAACGGCAATCTGAAACGGCAAACGGCATTCTGAAACGGCAAACGGCATTCTGAAATGGCAAACGGCAATCTGAAACGGCAAACGGCATTCTGAAACGGCAAACGGCAATCTGAAACGGCAAACGGCATTCTGAAACGGCAAACGGCATATCTGAAACGGCAAACGGCATTCTGAAACGGCAAACGGCAAACGGCAATCTGAAACGGCAAACGGCATTCTGAAACGGCAAACGGCATTCTGAAACGGCAAACGGCATTCTGAAACGGCAAACGGCATTCTGAAACGGCAAACGGCATTCTGAAACGGCAAACGGCATTCTAAAACGGCAAACGGCATTCTGAAACGGCAAACGGCATTCTGAAACGGCAAACGGCATTCTGAAACGGCAAACGGCAATCTGAAACGGCAAACGGCATTCTGAAACGGCAAACGGCAATCTGAAACGGCAAACGGCATTCTCGGCAAACGGCATTCTGAAACGGCAAACGGCATTCTGAAACGGAAACGGCATTCTGAAACGGCAAACGGCAATCTGAAACGGCAAACGGCATTCTGAAACGGCAAACGGCATTCTGAAACGGCAAACGGCATTCTGAAACGGCAAACGGCATTCTGAAACGGCAAACGGCATTCTGAAACGGCAAACGGCATTCTGAAACGGCAAACGGCATTCTGAAACGGCAAACGGCATTCTGAAACGGCAAACGGCATTCTGAAACGGCAAACGGCATTCTGAAACGGCAAACGGCAATCTGAAACGGCAAACGGCATTCTGAAACGGCAAACGGCATTCTGAAACGGCAAACGGCATTCTTGAAACGGCAAACGGCATTCTGAAACGGCAAACGGCATTCTGAAACGGCAAACGGCATTCTGAAACGGCAAACGGCATTCTGAAACGGCAAACGGCATTCTGAAACGGCAAACGGCATTCTGAAACGGCAAACGGCAATCTGAAACGGCAAACGGCATTCTGAAACGGCAAACGGCATTCTGAAACGGCAAACGGCATTCTGAAACGGCAAACGGCATTCTGAAACGGCAAACGGCATTCTGAAACGGCAAACGGCATTCTGAAACGGCAAACGGCATTCTGAAACGGCAAACGGCATTCTGAAACGGCAAACGGCATTCTGAAACGGCAAACGGCAATCTGAAACGGCAAACGGCATTCTGAAACGGCAAACGGCATTCTAAACGGCAACTGAAACGGCAAACGGCAATCTGAAACGGCAAACGGCAATCTGAAACGGCAAACGGCATTCTGAAACGGCAAACGGCATTCTGAAACGGCAAACGGCAATCTGAAACGGCAAACGGCATTCTGAAACGGCAAACGGCATTCTGAAACGGCAAACGGCATTCTGAAACGGCAAACGGCATTCTGAAACGGCAAACGGCATTCTGAAACGGCAAACGGCATTCTGAAACGGCAAACGGCATTCTGAAACGGCAAACGGCATTCTGAAACGGCAAACGGCATTCTGAAACGGCAAACGGCAATCTGAAACGGCAAACGGCATTCTGAAACGGCAAACGGCATTCTGAAACGGCAAACGACAGTCTGAAATGGCTTTGCACGGCAATGCTATCCACTTAGTGTGTATACTGTAAGTACGGTTCATTTTTTCAATATTTGTTTCAAAATGGCGCTGGTTACTTTCCTGGTTTATTATTTTGATTTCTTTCAACACTTTTTACGGTTTAATCGGAACTTTAAAACATTTGTGTTTTATTTTTAATATATTTTAAAGTAATCAATCTTTTTGCCTGTTATTTAGGTGTAGACTTATTTACTTGTTGGTTTTATTTTTGGCATATTTATCTTACTTACAATTTAAAATAATAATAACAAAAAATAAACAACGTTTCTTGTTGTTGGTGTTGTTCTATTAAGCTGCTCTCTACTTATGTAGCTTGTCCTCCAACGGCGGCAGTTTCCAACTGTTGTGGGGAGTTTTTATCAAAGTTTTAAACGGTGGTTTTCACGCCTTCTCAGGGGCCCATATACTCGTCGTAAGCGTATGCATGTATGTATGTAGGTATGTAGTAAGTGTAGGTTTAACATTTTTAACATACAACATTGATTTTGATTTTTTTTTGGTTTTAGATTGGTTTTCTTTCATGTAACTCGTTTTGAAGGATTTTATGTAGTTTTTGGAAAAGGTTTTTGTTTTGTTCTAGCAAACTTTGACTTTAAAGTTTATAATGAAAAGAGTAATGGTACTTAGATTTGTATATAGTTTAATATGTATATTAGACTGGCCCTTATATTAACTTTTTTTTTTTGATTTCAAAATACCGGGCGGAAAAAGATTCGTTTTGGTCCCAATACTTAACCCCAAAACCAAAAATTCCAAAAAAAAAAATTTTATGTTAATTCAAAACCATCGTTTTGGGTCTTAATAGTGGCGAGACAAAAAAATATTGGTTGGGGAGGCGCCAGCCCAAAAACCAAAAATTTTATATATACTACCAATAGGGATGGGATGAGATATGGATTAAATCTGTAAATAAAAAAATTGGTAAGTGGTTTTTCTCTTTATAATGCTATAAAAGGAGAATACCATAGCAAAATTTTACCTTATTTTTGCTGGATATTTCGAGCGTAGACTTGGTCTGAATCATATCAAATCGCCAAATTTAAAAAAAAATTTTTCGAGATAAGTTTCGAATTTAATCTCTAAAATTGTTTAATTTTAATTTCGTCTTATTTCTCTTTAAATCCTTAAAGGGTAATAGCATACATTTACATATTTGTGTTTGATATTTCTGAGCCTAGGCTTCTGGTCAGAATCATATAAATCCGACTATTGTTTTTTTTTTTTTTTTTTTTTTTTAATAAATTAATTAATACGAGATTTTTTGCTCTTGCCGGGCCGGAAAGGTAAAAAAAAAGAAAACTTTGCTGCTATCGAATTCGGAAAAAAATTAAAAAAAAAAAACGTCTGTACCGAAGTTTTGTATTCACTTGAAATAAGCTTGTCTCAACGGTTAGCGACTTCGACCAAACTTCGCAGATCAGCTTAAAAACATTACATATTACCCATGACTGTGTTTGAGAGCAGTAATATTGAGAACAAAACAGTTTTTCTTACTAAAATCCATTTTCCGAACGAACATTTGTATGGCAGCTACAAGAAGTAGTCATCCGATCCGGTCGGTTCCGACATATTAGCAGCGTGCAGTAAAAAGAAGACTCTGTGCAAGTTTCAGCTCGATAGCTCCAAAACTGAGGGACTAGTTCGCGTAGAAACAGACAGACGGACAGACGGACGGACAAAGCTTAATCGACTCAGCTCGTCATGCTGATTAAGAATATATATACTTTATGTGGTCGGAGATGATTCCTTCTATGCGTTGCAAACTTCTGGGCAAATTCTACACTTTTCGTATATAACGAGAAAGGTAGTTAAAGTCGGCTCTAACCGACTCGATATACCCGTTACTCAAGAAAAAAACATGTTTAACAGTGTTCCCGCGTACTTAGTGTGAAACCACCAAAAAGTATGCAACATATTTTAGGGTGGCAGCGAGGGCTTGTCTACTTTTTTGCTTATAACTGCAAACCGCTCATCCGATCTTATCATTCCTTCGGCAACTGATTCATTTTGCTAATTACTAACTATCTCTAGAAGGTAATGAATCCTCTATCTTTAAAACTGTAGGAGATATAACTTTTTCGGCAAATTGCGGGGGCGGAGGGGGCGTGGCCAAAATTTGAAAACAAACTTGATCTGGGTGCAGATAAAGGGCATGAACCGACACATGTCAAAACTCTATCTCTAACATTTTTATAGATCGCAGAGTGTTCATACAGACGGACGGACGGACGGACGGACGGAATGATTGACGACGGACAGACGGACAAGGCCAAATCGACTCGGCTGTTGATGCTGATCAATAAATTTTCACTTACGAGTAACGGTATAAAAAATCCATATCTATTCCCTATATGTTTGGTAGTATACTTAAAATTTTTTAGTTTTTAAGGAGAGCAGCACGTCCACTAAATGTAGTCCGATTCCAGCCAAACTTTCTTATTATATCTAGTTAGAATTAAAACTATAGTTTTGCCGCCCGGGCAAAAGAAAAATCAGTAATCTTTATATATTAAAAATTAATGAAAGGCTCAAAAAAATTTGAAAATTTACCTTTGATATAATTTTAAGCCAAGTTTACGCTCAAAATAAGACACATTTATATTCAAAATGTTGCTATGATATTCCCTGGAAAGAATACCAAACAAAACTAACACAAAAACTTTTTTTGAAATTTTAGAGACTAAATTCGAAACTCAACCCCATCTTCCATATATTTCAAGATTTTCGATTTTTATGATTGCGATCACATGTCCACCAAAAGAGTCCGATTGCTGCCAAACTTTTTTTCAAATCTATTACAAAACGAACCTTTTTCCGCCTTATTTTGAACTCCAGCAAAAAAACACAAGGGCCAGTTCATATATATACAACTATACGTAAATCTAAGTACCATTACTCTTTTCATTATAAACTTAAAGCTAAAGTTTGCTAGAACAAAACAAAAACCTTTTTTAAAAACTACATAAAACCTTCAAAACGAGTTACATGAAAGAAAACTAATCTAAAACCAACAAAATCAAAATCAATGTTGAAACCACACTTACTACATACCTCACATACATACGCCTACGCTCTATATGGACCCTGAGAAGGCGTGAAACCACCGTTTAAAACTTGACAAAAACTCCTATACAATAGTTGGGAAACTCCGCCATTGGAGGACAAGCCACACAAGAGCGAGAGCAATATAATAGAACAACACTAACAACAAGAAATGTTGTCTATTTTTTGTTATTATTATTTTAAATCGCGGGTAAGACAAATATGCCAAAAATAAAAACCAACAAGTAAATAAGTCTACGGTGACATGATATATCCTCATAGGACTTATCGCCCAAATTTGATTTGGGGCGATAAGTCCGCACTTCGTTTTGGCATATCCCCTAACAAAGCCTTGGGCGATAGGACCGCCGTGAAAACGGACTTATCGCCCAAATTATTTGGGCGCCATGTCCGGGAAATAAAATCGGGACATAATGCCCAGCAAAAAATTTCAGCCATTACGCCTAAATTTTTAAGTCAGTAGAATTAGTGAGAGTAGGCATATCTAGCCACATATTTTTTCGAATGATATTTATTTTATATTATATTTTTTAATTTTGCTTATAGTTTTTTTGAGATTTTAAGCATAGAAAGATTTTTAGTTGGAAATGTATCATTATGGGGGTGACATAGAAACACTATGATTCTTTTATAAACGTTTTATTGTATAATAAACTGTTTTGCAATTTATAAAGTGAGACCAAAGCATTTGGCCTACTAGATCAGATGAGGAAAAAATAGTGAATTGAAACCTTCTATACAAAGCTACAGATTTGAGTAGTTGATTCCAAATCGCTCAAATGCAACATCTGATCTAGTAGGCGTGCTTTTGGTGCCACTTCACACAAAAATTGCAGCAGTTTTAATATAAGATACAAGCGTTTATACTGAAAACCGCTAGTGATTTCTGTGTTACCGTATATATATATTATTATCACTATTTTCAAAGAGCAGCATTAAACTGTCAATAAAATGTGCTTGAAATTGTTTTAAGCGAGGGGTAAGTGTTTTCAGTTGCAAAAAAATCACTTTTAGTGATTTTTTATCTCAAATATCGATTGAGCAATTTTATTCAAACCTCTATACATTATTGAGCATAGTTTTGAATATGTTCTGTAAATTTTTCATGCAAAATATTCAAACCATTAGCCCGTGACAGAGCTTTCCCAGGACGTCTTGAAAAAAACAATTTTGCGGTGTCTACTGTAAACTCGGCCGGAAATTATCTGAAAATGAAAAACTATAAAAATTGAGGGGTTAAATTACACTAGTTTACAGCCAAAAAGACCCATTTCTACTGAAACTCTATTTTAGTGTAGTTTTGAATGCTTGTGATTTCAAAAATCGATTTCAAAATTTTCCATGGCTCCGTTTTTGAAATATGAATTTTTCATTTTTCTGGTAGGTTCTTACATTCAAAGCCATATCTCACTTCGTAATTGTTAGATAGGTCAACAAGATATGAATCGAAAGCTTGAGGAGCTGGCAATAATCGCGTAGAACATTGTTTTCAAATCGGTTGAGTAGTTTTAACACAACGACCAAGAATGTTTAAAAATTGATTTTTGCTTGTAATTCAAGGAAGATTTAAACGCAAGGAAAATATAAGAAAATCAAAAAAATATTTGTTTAGAGGGAGGATAACGAATTTATACCTTTATTTGCCAATTACTAAAATTCAGATTCACTTCGGATTATCAAATGTTTATTTGGTTGATCTCTGAGTTGCAGGAGTTGATATCGGCCAGCTGACGGCCGCGCCAGCTGCTGCATCCTAAAGCTCCGTGCTCAGATAAGACAAGCCTTCAAAGATAAAAGCTTTGAGCGGGAGAGTTAATTATGTGAGCTTTGGCTTTGATGCTTGTTTATATACATTTTACTTTCAAAGCAAACAATGGCCAAAAGGCATTTACATTTAAATATGATATATAAAATTAATCTAAATTAGGTCAGCGCTGTTGCTCCGAACAATATTTTTATTATTTTTACTTAAGAACTTCAATTTAACGAACACAAGTTATTGTGAGGAAAATCATGTCTCACGTACCGTAGATATATATCAAATTGAGAGAAACTAACAGTCAAATTTGAGTATTTAGTGAGTTCACCAAACAATTTTAATAATTTATGAAGTGAGCGAAAAGTCAGAACAAAAATAATAATCAAGAATCGGAACAAAAGTCGTAGCAAACGAAAAATTTATTTTTTAAATAATCACGAAAAATACATTTTTATACACTTGGAAAGTGTATTATAATTTGCCCAGAAGTTTGCAACGCATAGAAGGAATCATCTCCGACCACATAAAGTATATATATTCTTGATCAGCATGACGAGCTGAGTCGATTGTAGGCTTGTCCGTCCGTCTGTCCGTCTGAACCGTCCGTCCGTCTGTCCGTCTGTCTGTTTCTACGCGAATCAGTCCTCGTCTGGGTTACCGGAGCTGAAACTTTGCGTACAGAGTCTTTTTACCGCACACTGCTATGTCGGAACCGGACTCTGGATCGGATGACTACTTCTTGTAGCTGCCAATAAAATGCGTTCGTCTGAAAATAGGTTTTAGCAGAAAACTTATTTGTTCTCAATTTTACTGTTTCTCAAACAATGTTTTAAGCTGATCTGCGAAGTTTGGTCGAAGTCGCTAACCGTTAAGACAAAGTAAGCCAAGTGTATCAGAACTTCGGTACAAACGAAGTTAGCTTTGCCTTTCTCTCAAGTTTTGCACTAAATTGCTTGGCTCAGCCTCGTGTTTGTTCATAGATCTCGATAGCTCCATTTATCTGGTTTTCTTAGGTAGAAAAGGTACCTTAAGCAGAAAAATAAAAATAATTTATTTGGATTTATTTATATTTTTCCTATGTTTTAAATCTTTGAATTTTAAGCAAAAATCAATTTTTGAAATATTCTTGGTCGTTGAATTCAAACCACTAACTGATTTGAAAACAATGTTCAATCATGATTGACAGCTTATAAAGCTTTCTGATTCGTATCTTGTATGACTCTATTCAACAATTAGAAAGTGAGATATGGCTTGAATGTAAGAGAACCTACCAGAAAATTAAAAATTCATATCTCAAAAGGGAGCCATGGAAAAAATTTTTGAAATCGATTTTGAGATCACCGTTCCAAGCTATACTAAAAATATTTCCTCTGCGGAAATGGGTCATTTATTTTTTTTATTTTTGTAAAACTAGTGTTATAAACAAAATCTTCCCCCAACGTTCTCTTGATTATTTTTTTAATTTAAAAATTTTTGGCGGCCATCTAAAGTGTGAACTGTTATTTTCGACTATTAAAATTTCGCCATTTTTGTGGGTGGAAACACCTTTGTCAAAAGCAAAAAATTTTTACTAAACGTAGGGGGGAGGTATTTATATAATGAAAGTAGAAAGTTTGAAAATGAATCGGTCGAGTAGTTTCAACGGCAGTGAACACGGACTACGAAAAGTAGTTTTCGGGAAAACCGATTTAAAGTTTTTCATACAGTAGCAATTAGGTATACGGCCGGTCGTTTGAAACGCTGCACCTGCAGTTTTACCGGATTGACTTCAACTTTGTACACATATTCTCGACATGATGTTCAATCAGAAACAAAAATTATAAAAAAATGAAAAAAAAATAATTTTAAAAACCCTACCGCCCCCTTACAAATAATGAGTCAAATCATATATTATAATAAAGCTTTTACTTTGCATTGCATCTTTTGATACCAAGTTTTACTTATTGCAAAATTATAAAACAATAAATATAGAAAGTTCTATTAATATTATTTTTGCAAAGTTTCAATTAGGGTGTTCACCAGCTCCGCGTAAAAGCGTAGTTGAAAGCGTAACTCCAAAGTTACGCCACAACAACAAATCACATAAGAAAAAATTACGCACTTTTGCTGCCCGCTTCTGGGGTATGTTTAAAGAATCAGCTAGGGTGTTCACCAGCCCGCGTAAAAGCGTAGCGAAAAGCGTTAAACTCCAAAAGTTTACGGCCACAACAACAAACCGCATAAGAAAATTACGCACCTTTTGCTGCCCTGGGGTATGTTTAAAGAATCAGTGTAAAAGTGTAAAATGTGTAAACAGCTGAAGTGTTGAAAAATTATTCAAAGTATCGACAAAAATACTCGATATCACGCCATTTCGAGATTTTTCTCTTAAAATATGCGGTCACACCTACAATAATTAAATTTTTTTTGTAGGATTAACTGCATCTGGGCCAGTAAATATATTGAGATGATCTTCCTCAAAATTGTTCCCCACACTCTGCCTAAACCAACACTCTGAAAGCCGTCATCACCTACTGTAATCATAGTTGTTGTTTTCCTTATTGAGGCAGCTTCTCCAAACTACCCCAAACAGAAAAGTTTACCTGCACCAAAGTTCCATTTGGGAACGAAATGCAGTTCAGCATAAAGCATGGGGCCGCACGGACCCATTGGTCATTGGAAAAATGGTAGGAAATTGGTTCGCCAGTTGACTTATTTGGGCACACAGAACTTGGTTCCTCGCCGCCACCATGCAATTGCAGTAAGATCCTCCATTAGGTCGTCTACGACTTCACCGACAGCATCCTGGTCCAAATCTTAAGTTTTTTTGTATTCATTTTTCCTTATGCTTCTATTTAGCTTGATTTGTACACCTACATTCAATGCTGTGCAAATACGTATTCAACTTTGACACACACAAGTGACAGAAAAATTATCAGAAGCCTGTCAAAAACAGCCGATTTACACCAAAAATTACGAGGGCAAACCTTTAGGGGGGCTCAATAGCTGCGTCGCGTAAATTTACACAATTACTTGTTTACGGGGGCCAGAACACCCTCAAGCGTAAAAGTGTAAAATGTGTAAACAGTTGAAGTGTTGAAAAAAATTATTCAAAGTATCGACTAAAATTACTGATATCAGGCCATTTAGAGATTTTTCTTAAAAATATGCGGTCACACCTACAATAACTAAATTTTTAGTTTACCTATCTGGCCAGTAAATAATTGAGACATCTTCCTCAAAATAGCTCCAAACACTCTGCCTGTAACACACCTAGAGAGTCCGTCATCACCTAACTGTAAACATAGTTGTAGTTTTCTCTATTGATGCAGCTTCTCCAAACTACCCCAAACAGAAAAGTGCTACCTGAACTAAAGTTCCATTTGGGGTCCGGTGCAGTCGACATAAAGCCTGGGGCCGCTCGGACCCATTGGTCATTGAAAATGGTAGAAAAATTGGTTCGCCGTTGACTTATTTGGGCACACAGAACTTGGTTCCTCACCGACAACATGCAATTGCAGTAAGATCCTCCATTAGGTCGTCTACGACTTCACCGTCAACATCATGGTCCTATCTTATTTTTTATACTTGTACTCGAAGGTACATAGAGTATATTAATTTTTAAAAGTATGTAACAGGAGAAGGAATCATTTCCGACCCTATCAAGTATATATTTTGATCAGCATCAACAGCCGAGTCGATATAGCCATGTCCGTCTGTCCGTCTGTCCGTTTAGTCTGTCCGTTCGTCTGTGTTGTCCGTCTGTCAATGTAGAACAAACAGATCTCAGAGATGGTAAGAGATAGAGGTTTGACATGTATGGGACAAATGCTTATACTTGCAGGCAGATCAAGTTTATTTTCAATTTTTGCCACGCCCCTCCCGCCCCCACAATTTTGAAAAAAGTTATATCTCCCACAGTTTTGTAGATAGATGATTCGTACCTTCTAGAGATAGTTAGTCATTAGGAATATGTATCGATTTGCCAAAGAAATGATAAAGATCGGACGAGCGGTTCTCGTTATGAGCAAATAAGAATTAACCACTCCCCGCCCCCCCCCCACCCACCCACCCACCCTTTCACAACCAACGCCGCACAATCTTAGAGAGAGATTTACTGTGAATCCAGTTTTCTATTTAAAATTAACCTTTGTATTAAGTAGGTGGTTTGTGTGTATTGTAACATGGTCAGTTAGACCGAGATTATATAAGTACCTAGATATGTTATTAAATGCTACTTTTATTTTATTCTAACTAGTCATATCACTGTTCGTAAATATATCTATCCCATATGACAGTGTTGAAATAAGGAAAGCTTTCAGATACCTATATTTAGAAGGCAGAAGTGTTTAGTGTGGTCGAGTGCCCCGACAGCAAAATACCCTGAACCATGTGATGTGGTTCCTATGGCTTTGAATTACTTTTATTTTAAAAATTTATTTGAATAAATGGGGTGGCGCACTTGCTTATCTTCGGTGTTTTTGCTCGGATCTTATTATGGTATACAGAATAGAGAGATATTGGGCCAAACTAAATATATATTAAGTAACTATGTTCAAACTTAAAACTATGACCCTGACAGTTTTTCGCGGTTAGAAGGAGAAGGAGGAGAAGTTTGCCAAATCTGAGGCAAACTTTATTTGGGTACGGTATCAACAACAGTAATATACGTTTAATTTTTCACTCTTACAAACAATAATTTGAAATTTTACAGTCTCTGTTATCACTAGAGCTTAAATCATACAGGCCTGTTCTCAATTCTACTTCAGTTTTGTATAAACCTTCGTACGTTGAACTCTATGTTATATTAAAGGTGACACTCATATCTGCGGTTACTGGATCCGATTTCAGTAAAAGTGGAATTGCTCATGCAGTTGAAACTGACAGCTCAATGTCAAGTGAATTCAATTCGTAGAAAAGGCAAGCCTTGATCTAATAACCACAGATTTCCTTTACACCTTTCATTTAAATTTGTAAAAGAAAGTTGGCGAATTCAAACGATTATACGAAAACCGAAGTGGAATTGAGATCAGAACTGATAATTTTTTTCTAATCATGTAAAAGATCTAGTTTTTATAAGTCCCTGCTGAAAGCGATCATCTTGAAAGATATCTATTGTTTTTGTTTTCTAATGAATGAGGTTTTTATACCCTTGGAGAGGGTATATTAATATTGTCCGGATGTTTGTAACGCACAGAAGGAAGCATCTCCGACCACATAAAGTATATATATTCTTGATCAGCATGACGAGCTGAGTTGATATAGCCATGTCCGTCTGTCCGTCCGTCCGTCCGTCTGTCCGTCTGTTTCTATGCTATCTCCTCCGTCAGTTTTAAAGCTATCTTAACCAATCTTTGCACGAAGCCTTTTGGTACAAATACTCTGCACATTTGTCGGAACCGGCCGGATCGGATGACTTTAGCATATAGCTGCCATAGGAACGGTCGGTTGAAATAGTAGTTTTTGTGAGAAAAACTTTTCTGTTTTCAATGCTATAGCTCCCAACCTTTGTACAGATTAATATTATATACTACCACACAATTTTGTCAAGTTTGATTCAAATCGGATAACTATAGCATATAGCTGCCATAGGAACGATCGGTCAAAAATGTAGTGTATATCGTATAGCCATATATCAAACTGGCAGCTTATATCATGCTCCAAGGGTATATAAACTTCGGTATGGCCGAAGTTAGCTTCCCTCTATTTTTTTTTTATATAAGACATTCAAAAGCATATAAAATGTATAGACAATTTTACCTGATTTACTGACAAATTTCCAGTATAAAAGAAGATTGTAAACCGGCTGATCCTCTTTAAAATGGGGTCAGTTGGAGTTTTTTGGGTCCATCGAATTGAACTACGAATAGAACACTTCAAGTTTATAACCTCCCGCCGAATCAAGCACCAATTGTTTTAAAAAAAGATTTTTCTTAATTAAAGTCTAGATTTTCGTAAAACGATTTGATTTGGAACTAAACTGGGACTTTGTATGTGAAGTGACAAAAATTTGGTCAGCTACTAGATCATAGAGAAGTAAAACTGCACGCATTTAGTCTACTAGATCTACCTTAATTTAAGCAGTCAGCTTAAAACCGCTCAACTTTTGTCAGCTAATATAGTTGTAGGCATATTTGTGGTACTTCACGTACATATAAAGGCATGCAGTTTTAATTCGAAATGCAAGCGAACTCCATCGAGTAAAAATAGTTCATAGTACATATTTTCACAAGACCTCCTGTATACATTTTTTTCCACAATTTTCTTGAATTTTAAAATATTTTGTTATTCGCCCTGAACATTATGAGCAGTTTTCCCTAACGAACTATGCTTTTTTTTTGAGAATGTATATTTCCTGTGAAATCACTAACCACACACAATTACATAAATGTGTCAGTGGATCTAGGCTATTACATATTTCATTTGAAAGATAGAAAAGTTAAATCGGTTTATTGGTTCAGAGGTTACGGCAAATTATGTGGGAACTTCTCTTAAAAAAATAGCAAATAGTATATCCGCCTATATCTGGAGAACGACAAGATAGACAAATTTTTAGTCAATTTTTGAACTCAGCATTCCAAAATACTTCAGAATCAGGTATCAAATTCAATGAGAAGACTCTTTATTAAATTTTGTTGACTATTGTTATGTAAGCTGCGATCCACTTAATACTATTTTTTCGGCCGGTCACAACGCCCAAAAATTTTTTTGGGGGTTGTGTCCGATTTTTAAACGGACTTATCGCCCAAAACTAATTTGGGCGATAAGTCCGAAAGAAAAACGGACTTATCGCCCAAAATAAAATTTGGGCGATAAGTCGGTGATTAACTAGTTGATAAACAAGTCAACGTTGATATCAACTTTATCAATCTAGTGTGAACAGCTGTCAACTTGATCAACTGTTGCGTTGACGGTAAATTGACAATGCGAAAATCATCAATTGTTGCTCTGAGTGTAAACATAGTGTAAGAAAAGCACTTTGTGTCAGCAGTTGAGCACAATCGGCGCGTTGACAACACAAAATGCCGTTGAGCTCACGTTCATTCTTTTGCTCTGTGTTGACAAACTTTATGTACATATTAGAGGTGGCAGCACTTCGCTTCAACTGCTATAATAAAAGCTGTTTTGAAACCACATTAATTTATTAATATGCATATTTATTAAACGATATTTCAATATCGAGTAGACCTACTTCGGTTGCGGGCGATAGATATCGATTAACGATATATTGATGTTTATGTTTATTAATGTTTTGCGTATACAATAAGTACTCAAATTTGTGCGAAAATTAATGATTTCGAAATCATTTTTGATTCGGAATATGCAGATGGAGACGACGAGGCAACAAGAACATCGCCCAGCCTCAACATCAACAACAACACATTAACAAAAACAGTAACAGAGAACAAAAACAAACTGCGGCAGAAAAGCAGTTTCAATTTGGTCGGACGAGCAATGCCAATTGATTGAATTGGTAGAGGAAAGACCGACTTTGTGGGACTTTTACCTCGTCCTCAAGAGCTAAAACCAAAATCACTGCTGCCACTATTTTGCTCTTCTTCGCTGTTGCCATTGTTCTGATTTTATTGTAAAGTAAACAAATTGCGCTATGAATTAATTTTAAGATACATATGCATTAGTACTTACCACTTTTTTACTTTTCTCAATTTTACAAAACAACACAATATCGATTAAAATCGGTTTCGATACATTCACAATATCGACGTCAACGAAAAATGCTAAGCAACGTGAATGTCAACGAATGTGGATATCAGCTGGTGTAAATTACTCTCAACTTCAATATCAACGCGTTGGCATCTTGCGCGTTGCTCAACTCGAAAATTAGTTGGCAACCCGGTTTTTGTTGTCAACTCAATCAACTAATATCAAACACAACAAATGCGTTGACGTTGGATATCAATTGTTGATATAGCTAGAATT